>JAAAKE020088355.1:0-43265 GCA_010014785.2 Anisolabis maritima | reverse complement strand
GTTTGCTAACGCAACAGCAGCTTCTTTAGCTGTAAAATTGCTAGCAACAGCAAGTAATACTTTAGTTAAACCAAATTATGAATCACGAGAGAGAGAGAGAGTCCAAATTGACTATTCCCAAATAAATTAGACCAATCTTTACAATAATATATGTTCCCATTAAGGAAATCATTTTCTTTATCCTTTTTCTCTCTATTCATTATGAAAATGTATGAATATTAATGCGCTGAAAAATTATTTTACATTTAATAAGCATAATAATAATAGGCCTTTACATGCGCATGTATATGGATTAAAAAAACAGGATTATAATTTAATATTCTGTTATCAAAAATACATCAATATCTTTATAATATAATATAATATAATATAATGAAATAATAATGAACAAAAAAAAGACAATTTAAAATAAAATTATTTACCATGCAGTCACAAAGTATATGGCTAGAGCACTTTGTCCCAGAGTCATGAAAAAGTAAATGAATTTGAGTATTGAGTAATATGAGTTAGTTTGAATTAGGTGGGAGCTTTCTCATAAATGTATGGAGCTCTGAAGATGGCGTTGAGGGCCGAAACGTTAGCACGGTAGGCATATTGAATAAAATAAAATTGGGTGCAAAGTCTTGCCTTTATTGGTTCATCATATCTCCTTTTGATGTAAATTAAAATAAATTTCTCAAGGAGATTATTATGAGGTCTTTATTAAAACTTCAACTAGGAGATCCAACCTCTTCTTCTTCAGGACTAGTAAGGTATGAAAATATGAATATTAGACACAAAAATTTTTATAATGACGAAATTTATGGGAATATTCATATTTAAATTCCTTCTAGTTCAGAAGAAGGAAACATTGAATCTCCGAAACATCGGCGAGGTGAAGTCTGAATAAAGGCCTCATAATTATCTCCTTGAGAAATTCATTTTCATTTACATCAATCATCGCTAGGCGATTCCACATTTAAATGTCCTTTTGACTCTTACACTCCTACCAAATTCTAATAACCAGGTTTTGTTTTCTCTTCAAAGAAAATGAGTTAATAAAAAAAAATTTCAACTTGAATCAATCATGAAAACATCATCAAGAATAATTTAATTCTAAATAAATTTAATCGTGTTTTTACTCCCTGCTGGTGTATGTATATAGAAAGAGGAAAAAAAGGAGAATATTAAACTTTTGTCATTTTTATTCAAATTTTTAAATTATGACTTGGCTGTTGACGCTTTTCGTATCAACACTTCACAAGAACAATGGAAAGGGGCGGGGATGCAGCCCGAGGGAAGGCAAGTGTGGATGGAAATATACGTTCTGGCTGTTTGCTAAGAAATTAATGGGAACCTCCCTCCCTCCCACACACCCGTCGCGCTTGGAAAGGAGTTTCCTGACCCAGTGACAAGTCAAAAAAAGAAGAGTGGAAGGAGAGAACATATTTATTTTCTTCCATTTTCATCTACTCTATTCTCGTTTCAATATATCCTAGTTTATATTTTGATGTCATCTAACCAAAATATGATTATATTAATGGAATTTATTTCTTTTTTTTTTTTAAAGAGAGGCATATTCATTTCATTAGAAATAATAGAACGAATTTCTTTAAAAAAATAATATTTTATATTTAAAATATTCCTTCAATTTATTTAGAAATTCTATATGTTGCTTATAAGCTGAACCGGAGAGGAGTACGAGCATCGTGACTTAAAAAAAAAGGGCCGAATTTAAACCCAGTGCCATTTCAATTGGGAAAAAAAAGATTGAAGGGTTGAAAAAAAGAATTTTTTTTTAAGTCTTTTTCGGCATCTAAGTCCAATTAGACTCCTTATTTATTTATACTAATTGGTACCCAATATAATATAAATAATTTTTGTCTCACGGGAAGCGAACCACAGATCTTTGGTACGTGAAGCAAGATCTTTACCTCTGCACCAAGGAAAAGGGCTATACGATCGATTAATTCAATTTTTATTTGAAAAAAAAATTCCAATAGGGCTTTTTTCGGCATCTAATGCCATTTAGACTCGGTCTATATTAATTTAAATTAATCGGAGGCTAATATTATTTATATAAATTTTATCGCTCACGACGGAAATGAACAAGTGATCCTTAGATCATGAAACAAGATCTCTCTCTAAGGGTGCGATTCTCAACATGTGATGCGTATTCCCTTAAGGGGGCGCGGGCGTAATTAAAAAAAAGAAGACTTAAAAGAAAAAGTCAAAAATTCGTCAAAAAACAATTATTGAACGCAAAAAAAGAAAAGATAAATTCTGTTAATTAAAAAAATGTTAAAGTAACGTGAATATAAATAAAGTCACTATCCATCAATGTATGTGCTTTCAAATCAGAAAAATAAATATGGAATTAAATGAAATATTTATTTTTTTTTTTTAATTAAATCCCTTTTGTGGGGAATCAAAAAACAATATTAAAAAAATAGGGACACAAATGAAAAAATATTGAAACTAGATCTCTTAATTAAATGAGCTGCACAAATTAGTTCGTTTTTGGTAGACAACCCAAATGACCAACTCTCTAATGGATTAATATTAAGCAATTAATCGAAAAATCCATTAGTGATTTGTGTTACCTACTTTCCTGCTACTAAACACGAATTAATTTATATATCACATGGTAGTATATAAATTTATTTATTATGTAAGCCCATATATGCAAATAATATTGCATTTCATATGTTTAAGTGTAAATTACACTCTAATATTTTTATACATCATCTTGAATTGTACGTCCCTTTCATCCACAACGAGAGAGAGAGGAGCAACTAATGGCTCACAGGTTGAGAGCGACGATCCTGGTAAGTGCATACACCCATTACGTCATCAACCTCATAAATAAATAATGCCGACTAAAATTTTGAAAAGAGGAGAATATTACCAAATAAAAATGTGCGTTTTTATTAAAATCTAATAAAAACGAATATTTTTAACGCTCTGCACTCCCCTTCCTTTGCTTCTTTTCCTATACCTACCTAATTTAATTTAATTTCTATTCATACGGATAATAGCAAATTAATGATTTAATGGTCAGATGTTCCCTTCGTTCTTAACGATCAAATTTATAAAATTATATTGACTACCAATATGAACGGAGTCTAAATACCCCGAAAAAAATTTAATTAACACCTCAAATTTTTATTTGTTTACGGGCTGAATGACAGATACCGCGTTTATATGCATTTTGGAAAGGATTTATGAATTCTATCACATGCAATAACACTTTTTCTACTGGCGCCAACGTTTTATTTACACTTTTAATGCTTATGATTAACTCTTATCCATGCCGCATTTTTTGATGTATTTATTTCATAATTATTTTAAAAATTTAAAAGAAAATGATTTTACAGAAAACTATTTTAACTCTTTTTTTTTAATAAAAAAATAAAATGTTTGTTCCCATTGGATAAAGTTCATTAATCAGTTGAGTAGTATTCTCCAAGTCCATTGACATTTGGACGAAGCTGATAAGGGATGAACAAAAAAACCAAAACAAAGCCCCGAGGGCGCTATTTTACTCGCTTTGCCATTCAATCCAATCGTCTGGCACACACAAGAGGCGGCTTAATAAATAAATGATTGTTCTCTTCAGTAAAAAAAAATTGAAGGGGAGGTGCCAGAGCCAGGCCAAATTGTGGGTGCTTATTGTCCCTGAGGCTGCTTGACGTCTCTCTCTCTCAGTTCCCCTACTTCTTTTTTTCTGGGTGGCGTATGCGATTTATTCCCATCGTAGTCCGCGATTTGTCTGCGTCTCTTGCGAAAAAGAGTTGAGTTGAGAGAGAATGGGTGGGAAGAGCGAAAAAAGAAAATGAAACCAGATATTTAGTTCCTAAGTGGGGTAGAGTGTGAAGGAGTGACTCCCGTTTGTTCCGATTACGACTGAATGGGACACACAAGGACTAGTAAATCTCCAAGTGAAAGAACCAAAGGCATATAAAATTGCTTATAGAAAAAAGACTAAAGTCTCTTAGTGCTGTAAACCTCTCGCTTCGTGAGCTAAGGGTCAGTGGTTTGCTCTCCGACCGATGATTTATATTTTGACTACCATTTTATTTCAATAAATATGGATGGAGTCTAAATGGCCTCCGATGCCAAAAAATAATTAAAAAAAAAAGAGATCAATAATTCTAGAGGGTTTATTGAAAATTTTCAAATAATATATTATTTATTATATATAGAGGTAGAAGAAAATAAAAATGACCTGGGCACTAAAAACCGACTCCTCAAAGACTACTGTCAATTTGTGAAGACATATAGTCCATCCCAGAAATATATTCTCTTTCTTCTCGATGATTTTGATTTAAAATGAGGTCATCCAAATAACCAGAACATTTAAATTATAGCATTTGTAGAAACAATTTCAGAGACCAATTTATAGCAACTCATCACCATCTCTCTTTTTTTTATCAGTGAGTGCAAATGTTATTACGCTGAAACAATTTTTATGTACAATATATGGAGGAAAATGAATTTTTGTACCTCCTTTATTATCAACTTGTTAATGAAAGACATCGCTATGCAAATTGCTTGTCAAAAACATTTTTTTTTTATTATTGGTTCAGTGAAATTTTTATAACTGACTTTAATTAATGTTTGCAGAGAAAATATTTCCAATCTAAAAAGAAAGAACAAAAAACTAAAATGTTATTATTTTGGAATATATTATAACTTTTATTTTAATTGGAAAAACTTTAAACAAGATTTTATTTAATTAATAAAAAAATAAATAAATAAATAAAAATTATTTTTTATTTTTTATAACTTTGATGGAAGACAAATTTAATAAAATACTAAATTATATTTGCCCAATGATTTTATTCTGAGTGTAGTGCTAACAGGAAATGAAACCAGCCTCTTCCGCTTTCTCTCACCACCACACTTTATTGTAATATATCCGAGGTTCTTAACTTTTCCTACTGACAGCCCATGAGTTTTCAATATTTGTTCCCCCACCTTCATTCAAA
Organism: Anisolabis maritima; assembly: GCA_010014785.2. Classification (NCBI taxonomy): domain Eukaryota; kingdom Metazoa; phylum Arthropoda; class Insecta; order Dermaptera; family Anisolabididae; genus Anisolabis; species Anisolabis maritima. The sequence goes on along the minus strand of JAAAKE020088355.1, from coordinate 38,295 downwards.
AAATATCAAATTTTTATTTAATATGGAGGAAAAAAAATCGAATAAAAAATAATTATTTGGTAAATAAATACACTTTATTTATGAAAATTCAGATGTAGCCACTTATTCAACTGCAGAAGCAGAATGCGGGGTAAAATCAACCAATTTGCCAAGTTCTTGATTTGAAAAGACTTAAAATATAGCCACTGAAAAATCGATAAATAAAATATACTCTGCCGAAAACATTTTTTCATTTCAAAAAAAATATATGTAGAGTATATTCAAATAATTTTACTAATTGTTGTATATCCTTCTACAATTATGCAGTGAGTTTCAAAATAAAGGTGCATGTTTCAATATATTTATTGTTTTTAAAAAAATATATAGAAAGTGAACTGAAAATTTTCTAGGCTAAAAACAAAAAAATTTATATATCCTTTTTAAAACAATAAAGATATCACATATAGTGGGAACTTCAGGGGTGGGCCTTTCTTTTAAACTAAGTGATTTTAAAAAATTTTTAATTTTCATTTTGACTGAATTTTTGTAATTTTTATGCCTATGGGGAAGAAGTGGGGCATACCCTCCTTGGGCCCCTTCTCACTACGTCATTGTTATTAGTGTCGTTGATAAAATATGATCAAAATTTTAGGCTCGGATTTTGGAAAGTGGGTGAAAAAAAAATTATTTGAATGTTTGACTTACACAAAAAGAGAAGTTAAAAAAAATCTGTAATCCCATTAAGAAAAGGTTAAATTAATTAATCTAAACATAATTAATTCATTTGAGGCTGGAGAAGGACATTAAATTGATAATTTATTTTCAAAAAGAGAAAGAAACTCATCTAATTAAAAGCGACATGTGCAACGAATGGTGGTGGTTAGGCAAAAAAAAAACTTAAAATTCCATGCAGTTAGTTATAACGGGATCTTGTTTTGAATTTTTAAACATATAATAGATTTTTTTTTTTTTTTGTTAACAGAAAAAAAAATACCGTGCGTTTCATCTCTTATCTATCGAACGAACGGGAAAAGTTTTATGACAGAGAGCATGGTAGGTGATAGAATTCCTTTCTGACGACTTAATTTTCTTTTTGAATGATTTTTACAGGAGAGAGGTCGAATAGGTTGAGATTTAATCAAAACAAATTGAATTTTAATATATATATTTTTTTTTTTTTTTTAATAAAATAATAAATCTAGATATATATTAAGATACTTTATCTACGTATATGAACCTTCTTTTACCCTCAGATACAATTTAATACAAAAGTCTTAACTTTTTTTACTATGCTTTTTATTTTCTCGTATCGGAAAAATATTGAAATCGTTGATTTGTAATATTGATTGTTCTTGACGTTTTGGACTCCCCTGAATCCAAAAATACCATTTTTTTAAATTATGTCTGTGTGTCAACCTTTTTATACCTATCGTCCACTTGTATATATTTGTTGGTAGTAAAATTTCCTTACCGTCCATCGGTTCCGCAGTAACTTAATTTAACGCAACTAGGAAGTAATTTTTTTGGGTGGAGGCAAAAAATATGAAGTTAAATTTATTATATACATCAGATAAAAGCTCATAGAGCACACCATGAAAGCTTGAGCTTGATAGGTTGACTACCCCTGGTATATGATTCAATATAGATCAAATTTTTCATTAAATAAACTTCGCGACTAGTAGAACCAGTCTTCCTTTATCTTCATGACCTTCCTAGAGTGAGGGTTCCATAAAATTGGATTTTACAAGATTGTAAATATACGTTAAACCAAAATCTCTTCTTTTATTAATCTAAACTATTGCAAACAAATCTTTATCTCCTCTTTTCCCTCTTCTCTTTCACATAGAGTTAGCAATAATTTTTTTTTTTTATTCTTCTAAACGTTGATAATATTGGAGAATTAAAATTTGAAAAACCATTAGAATGGAACAAATATTTGTCTTATGATGTAAAGGACATAAAATAAAATTCGCCAGAGGGAAGGAAGCAATGAAAACGAAATTATGACTCCTTAAAATTTCCTAAGAGATGCTATTTGGTTTGTGGGGAGAAATATTTTTAGTGTCCTAAAGCTAATTTTTATTTACAACTTTCGTTAAATCTGTTTTTAGTGCAGGATTGAATAAACTATAATTTTATGATTAGATAATAACTATTTATGTTTTTCAATCAAAAGATTAAACGATCAAAATTTTCGAGGGTGCAACCAAAAGGAGCAGCAAAGAAAAAATAGGCCTTTCTAATCTACTAATGAAATTTTGCCTATGCTATCTGATTGTAACACGTAGAGTCTGAAAGAAATGAATGTATTAAGTTCAAGGAGAATAAAACCAGCGTTCATTTTCACTTTTTCAACACCTCATTTTAATGCAGATATTTCGGTCACTCTACAGTAACCATTCAATCAAATTTTTTATGTTTTACCTATTATTAAATTTTAGGATTTCATGTAGCTCTCCTAATTATCCATTAAGACGAAACCAAAGAAAAAAGTGGTTCAATTACTTTTGAGTAGGATAGTATATTAAAATTTTTTATAAATCGATGAAAAATATTTTTTTTTTCCAAATTACCCGTTGCCTATATATTTCGAATGGCATAATTTGAAAAATAAAACCCAGTAAATAAATCACAAAAATTAAACTTTCATTCACTAACGCTAAACTCCAATATATTTTTATATTTTTTTATTTATGATTTAAATATACAAAATAGTCCTATTTAATAATAATTGAACAAAAATATAATTAATTTCAGAAAAGTTCATTAAATACCCCTCTCTCTTGCATGGATAATTGACAAATACATTTCAATTAAATTTAATGGCTTAAATATAAAATGGTATGTAATAAATGGCTCTGTGTTTTATGTATTACATCACTGTGGAGTGAAAGAGCCCCCCCCCCCCCCCCATTAATGACAGCTCACTGGCATCAATCGGGTGCATTTTACAATGAACCTTTTGGTCGAGTGACCTCTGCATTTTTTCATAGAAAATTCCATTCCTATTACAACTTTAATAATACTATGATACGCGTATGAGCTTCAAGTATAAAATTACCATATAACTAATTAGAAATTTATAATATATATGCTGTATATTAAATTTCATAAATGAAATAATTTAACTAGTTTATTAAACTGACATAAGACTTGACAAGAGCGTTTAATTAGAATTTAATAAATAAATTTGATTATTAAGAAATAAATATATTTGAATAATACATAATAGAGATTTCCCGACGAGTTGGCCGTCCCTCGGAAATAAACCTTCGATGCAAGAGCCAAGGGGGCATAAATTTGTTAAGGTTTGGTTCCTGGAAGGTAGTAAACCCAAATGACCAGCTTATTAATGGATTTTGATTAAATTCTTCAAGCTTAATCGATTGTTCGAAAAATCTAAAATTACCCAGTTAATGATTTGGGCTGCCTACCTTTCAGTTTCCGAAACCGAACGAAAAATTTACACATCCTATAAATGAATGAATGAAAAAATTTTGATAAATAATGAGTTGTGGCTCTTGGTTTTGATGGATTCAGAATGAATGCAAAAGAGCATTTCTCATTTAATTTTTCTGCACTATAATATGAAATATCAATAAGGGAGTGATTAATTATCCCTCTCCCTCAAATTTTGAAAAATATCTTCATATTTAGGTCCTTTACACTTGGAAAAAATATAAAATAAACTCTATCTATCTTATAGTTGTTAAATAGGATAAATTTTTTCTGGAATTTCTAAACCGAAATGGATGAAATATAGAGGAGTCAAAGCAACACAAGATAAGAAAAATAAATTTTAAGAGTTTTGCTCACCTGAAGATACAAAGACCAAAATCATTTGATAATTATCAGAGAGTATTAGATGGGCAATATATGACCCATTTCCATAGCGGACCTTTTATTTGAAAGGGAGCCATTCAAAAAGCTGAGAGCAAATTTGTTAGAAATTTTTGATGAAAATATAGTAGATGCAATAATTATTCAAATTTCAAGATATATTTTTAAAAGTAATAAAGAAAATTAGAAGAGAGAAAAGCACTTATACATAGAGAAAATATTATATTTTTATTTATTTTTGTTCTTTTTTATATTTCTTCATATATTTTTTTTTTTTTAATATAATAATATGATTATATAAATAAATTTGGATGCGGTTTTATAATTCCAGGATGGAATTAAAGTTCAAAGTCTAAACATAATACAACAACTGAATCCCTCACCTCTGTATGAGGCGCCAGTAACCATCCAAAATATTTTTAGAAGGTTTTTCGAGATCTATTCGATTCATATGAATCAGATACAAATAAATAAGTCTCGAATTTGAAGCCAAATAATTATTTTTAATCAAATAATTTTTTGTGAGTATATTTTTTGCTTTGGATCAAGCGACCCCTTGCCCCCAGGAATCAAACCCATCTGGAACATCGGTGCTTCACACCACCGGACGCTCGAACGGAAATAATTTTCGCTTGCGCAAAATATACACTCACAGAAAAAGTGGTGGCGATTACGAGATCCCAAAGCTAAGATTGGCATTTCTTCTAGTCTCCTAGCCTCATCAAGAGTAATATGCTAGGCGACGACCTCTCTCTTTCCACACATGTGAAATAAAAAGACGAGGTGATGATGAAAACAGAAATAGGAGATATAATAAAATTTGATCTAAGATATAGAACCTTCAATGGATTAAAAGACAAAAATTATATAAAGAAGTCAGTTGCAAGGGAGTCAGTCCTTTGTGACTTTGTTCTTTTTTTTACTTTCTCGTACACGTAGTATAGAGAAAGTATTGTAATCGTCCAAAAATTATATCTCGAGATTTTGATTGTTCTTGACGTTTTGGGCCTCCCTGCGTCCGAAAATATTATTTGCCGAATTTGTCTTTTCGTTAATACGATAACTCGAGCACGCTTTAATGTAGATCAATCAAATTATATATAAGAGCATTGCAGCAAAATCATAGATCTCTATCAATAATTAGCCTATTTTCCGAAAACCGGAAGTGGTACTTTACGTTTTTCTATATATGCGTACACGACAAAGTCGAGAGAAGGCTCCTGATTTTTTAAACTAATTAAATAAATTATTGAAAATAATTCATGAAACAAATCTGATGTAGAAAGTCAAAAAACATATTTAGAGGACTACAGAAAAACTGGCTCAAGTGGATGTACCCCTCCCTTTAAACTTAATATATTAAAAATAATTATAATTTAATTTCGAATTTGATTTAATTATTGAAAAATTAAGAGGGTTGGGTTAATCAACCCCGAGGTGAATTGAGATTTACTAATTTTAAATCCTTAAACGATAAACTCCATTTGATCGTTCTACGTATGAATATTGCTGATTATTCATTTCATATTGTGCAGTGATTTTGTCAAATGTTAAAGTTTCGTTTGTTTTAATACAATCGTGTTTATTCATTTATTATTTATTATATATGGAAAATCTTGTCGTTAAAAGCATTATTATTAATTAGCATTAGCGAGTGGGCATACGGGGATTGCGTGTTAATCTGTCGTTTGAATCCAGTTGGTCCATTGAACGTCGCGTTCACGACGACAGCTCAGGATTTCGTTATGAGGAAGGAGGAGTAGAGTAAAGCCGGCACTAAAACCGGCCCATGTCCATTATCAGCACTCAACCTGAACCGAAATGGTGTTTAGTGGCTAGTGCATTCATCCTCAGGCGAATTAACATAATGCCTGCCTGCTGCTGGCTAGTAAATAAACAATAGCATGTTGATATATCCAGAGGGAAGGGATTATCCTTCGAATGGCTTTATTTGGGAAACAATACCAAGATTTGGTTTAATAGATGCATATCCAAAAAGGCCTCTCCAATTGGCTTTCTTGTTATTATTAATCGAACATTATGCAAAAGAGGGATTTAATTTGAAAGCCCTTTAAAATTATAACGTTATGAGCAACAATTCCCAATATCGCATTAAAATTATTTTTGTTTATTAATTATTAATCTGTAATATATATAGATATTAATCTATATATCCATAAGTTTTATGGAATATTGCTCATTTTTTACCTGGAGACAGCGTCATTCGTGTATTTTTTTTTCAATTGAGCAAGAGATGCCAGAAAGAGAGAGAGTTCAAAAGTTTCTGCAGTTAGTTATATAAGATCTAACATTTCGGTCATTCATAAATAAGTTCTCCCAAACAGAAACAATGTATTTATGAGACGTAGCGTAGCGAAAGTGTTACAACTTGGTGGTCTTTTTTTTATTCTTCAAAAAACGACTATTTCATAGCGCACTTAAATCGAACCCACCCCAGCGAATTCATTTTTTCGATTGTAATACTTTCCACCCTAAAAAAGTAATTAAAATGTATTTTTTGTTTCCACCGCCTAAATTTATTTTTCATTTTAACTTAATCTAAAAAAAAGATCGATCTTTCATCAAGTGGGAATTTCACAACATTAGTATTTATGTAGTAGAAAAAATTTTATTGCTTTTCTTGAAATGAAAAATATTAAGATATGATCTCTCAAGTCGTATAAAAATGGAGTGACGTTTGATGAGATTGTAACTTAGGCCTATCTAAACAACATATCATAGTTTTTTTTTTTTTTTTTTTTTTTACTTCTTTCTGTAGATACTTAAATTGGAATTTTTTTCTGGAATTATTATTCCAAAGAGTAAAAAAATTAGATATGAAAATTATTCCATTAAATTCGTATCAATAAATAATTAAAATAGTAATTTTCATTATTTCAAAGATAGTAGATTACTATTTAGGTGAATTAACAAAAATAATTATCGTTGTCCTTTAATTACTTAGGAACTTAATTAATTTCACCAGATGAATAAATAAATAAAAAAAAGTAGCGAAACCACACCCTTTGCCTCCTAATTAAGATAGCAACCCTTGAGGTGCCTCCGCTCTCCTGGCTGGAGGGCAAGCAAAAAGGGCACACAGCAAACACGTGCTAGAGCTATACTTCCAAGATAAATGTTTTTATATTCACGCTAGTAGAGCTAAATATATTCACGCCTGCTCTCTTTCTAATCGTGGCGTTTCTATCTTTTTATATGCAAACGCCGAGGGTTCGTTGGTGGGGGTGTTACGGTTACTGTTACTGCTGCTGTTAAGAATGCCTGCCCGGTGGTGGTGGCCGTGGGTCGTGTGGCAAATTACAAAAGATTAATGCTCCTCGGGATTTTGCAAAGATTATGACAAATGGCTGCGAAAATTTACGGCGCTGATTTTTTTTTTCAACCTACTTTTGTTATTTCAAGTTCCATGACGAGAAATTAGAACAAAGGCAAAGAAAAGTAGCTCGAGTGGGGCTGGTTTATTGAAATGCAAATTTTAACAGCAGCATTGATATAAACACCTACGCATATAGTGTGAGTCTATATATCTCCTGATAATTTATTCTCTATAAATCACTCCGTCAATTAATTAATCTATTCGCATTTCAGATTAAATTATTTAAGCCAAGTGAATTTGATAATAAATATCGAAATCATGTCATATAGACTAGTATTTATTGTATATCAGCTCTTTCGCTCTATTGTTTTTAATTGAGAATTATTTATTTATTTAATGATGGCATTTTGTTACAAACCAAAAAAAAAAAAAAAACTCATACATATTATAATGGAAATGATGTTTCTAACCAAACAGCAAAATTAATTGAAAATATAAATTTTAAAAGAATAGCAGTTATTCGAGTATATTCTAGTGGCGTATAACGCATATCACTTGTGTTTTTGGCAATTACGGGCATATGCCGGGTTTTATGGGCTCAGGTGGTAGGCTTATAAATATGTTATTGAGATTTCCCTGGATTAAGTGAGTTTAGTTTGAAAAAGAAAAAAAAGACAGGGATACCAAACAGCACAGGGTGCAATAATATATACCAGGATATTGCAAAAAGTATCCTAATGAAGTGATTAAAAAATCTTTCTATATATAATAGTGAAGCGTCTGTCACGCAGAGTACATTTGTGAGACTCCGAGAAAAATAGTCCGATCCTCAGAGGGGGGGGGGGCCTCAAAAAATCTTTGAAAATCAAGATTTTCCTATTAAAAAACATTAAGAATTAAGCCGTATTTTTCCTTTTGAAAAATCAAAGCTAATTAATTGCTAATAATAATATAAATTATTTATAAATAATAGATCTAGAAGTCTTGTCTCACGTACCAAAGTTGAAAGGTTTGTTTCCCGTCCAGAGCGATAAAAATTTATTTCAATTATATTGGAAACTCTAGCCCACTTGACTTTCTATTACTTAATTAACTAAGAAAATGTTGTGTGATGTGCGTTTCCCCACCACTTTTTTCAATTATCACTCTGTTTAACTTAAATTAAAAGTGAGAACTCCTCTTTATTTTGGATCGTCGAATCCTATTTCTCTCTCCCATTTTTTTTAACTTTTCATTCTATTAAGAGGGACACGTTCCTTTATCCAATCCAAGGAAGAGAGAAAACTGATGCTAAAGGACTTCTTGCTTATTCGCAAAATAAAATTTATTCTACCCTCGTCTCATAAATCATAAGCTCTGTTTCCTTATACGACCCCTTTCATCTTTATTCACAATACTCTTTTATATATATATATATATAGAAGTCATAAAAAATTATCAAAATGGTCTTCAAAATAATATTTAGCTACTTGAAACTTGTTAAAATTCTAAACAGAAAAAAATCCCTAAATTTCAAAAATCAATAAACCGCTAAGAGAATATAGAATGATTTCAATTTTTAATAGAAATTTTTCAAGATTTTCATTTAACCTTAACTAATATTTTGATTTATATTTTTACATTCAGTAATGGCATCGAGATTACGAGTAACCTAAATTAAGACTGGTATTTCTTCAATGAGGAGTTAGAGATAGGAAATAAAGGAAGTATAATATTTAGTACGATAGGCAATTTAAGAGAATTTATAGGAATATTAAAAACAAACACGCATCAACAAAAATCTATAATTTGATATTCAAACACTTAAAAAAGACATTAGGATCTCAAAATTATTTTATATGCAAGAACTCTAAAGAAAAAGAAAAAATAAGATTATGGGTATCGGGAATTATGGAAGAATACGATGTGTGTGTTCTGTTTTGCAAAAGTAGAATCAGTAAAACACTTTGTGAATTGCAAGGCACTGGAAGAAATGATAAGCGATGACTGGCAGGAAGAGAATCGGAGAGGACGAAGTATGAAAGATTAGCAAGAGATTTAGAAAAAGGATATGATAAGAGATGATTGGGGTGAAAAAGTGTGAAATCAAACACACCATGTGAAGAAATTGTAAATAATACAAGAAGTTTCAAGTATCAACCCCAAACTGCTAAAAAGAGATCAAAAAGAAATCACAAGTAAATAAAAAAAAAAAAAAAAACTATAATATTTAGAGGCCTAACACTTTATCTGACCGGAGATTAGTTTGAAGTTAGAGAAACCGACTGGTCCAGAAAGCAACAACAGGGGGGGGGGGGTCGTAAAGAATAAATTTATATCAATATGGATGAGGTAATTAAATATGCCCTGTCCCTTGGTGCAGAGTTAAAGGTCTTGCTTCACGCTCCAAAGGTCGGTGATTCGCTTCCCGTCCGGACCGACAAAAATTTTTTAAATTATATTGACTACCACTTTGTATAAATATATAAGGACGGAGTCTAAATGGCCTCAGTCAAAGGACTTTAAAAAAAAAAAAATTAAATATGTCTCTATTAGATTTAAAAAAGTTTTATTTGATATGATATTAAAACAAAGTTGTTATCGAATAATAATAAAAATACATTATTATACTAGTCATAAATCATATAGAGTTTAAAATAAATTCTAAAGAATTACTTATAATAAAAACCTAATGTTTACGTGATGCATGAAGTTAGTTACAAAAGAATTTTTTAAATTTTACTTCGGCATAATATTGATTGCGAATGCTTTCGCAATGGGTTGTACTAAATAGTATAAAATATTTTATGATAATTTGTAACAGCGTTCAGAATTTTATTAAACACGATATTTCTATTTATATATATGGATTTCCTATTTTTTTGTTGTGGGTTGTAGTCCCCCTCCCCCCCCCCCCCCCCGGCCATGACTGAAAAACTATCCTAATCAACTGATGATCCATAATTTTATTTGTTTAAAGATTGATAATCAAAGCATTTATTCATTATTCAAATAAAACTTTTTTTAAGTCTTTTTTGGCATCTGAGGCCATTCAGACTCGTCCATATTTATTTATATTAATTGGTAGTCAATATTATATAAATAAATTTTTGTCGGTCAGAACGTAAAGCAACCACTGCCCTTTGCTATAGAAATCTAGAGCTCTATCTATCTCTGCACTAAGAGGCAGGAAAAAAAAGTTAAAAAATATTTTTATCTTAAAATTAGCATTTGCTCTTAATTAAAAATATTATTAAAGTTAATTGCATCCATTAGATATTGATTTAGGGAAAATATTTAAATCGTTCATTTAATTAAATGGTGTGTATAAATAAATAAATAAATAAAATATGATATTAATAACATTGATGTAAACGGCTCAAGGGAATTGAATATCGAAGATGAACATCAGCGATAGAATCAGATTTATTTGTTCATTTAAATAAACGTTTTTTTTTTTTCATATCTCTGATTCCATGAAATATTTATAACGCTTATAGAATAAAAATTAATCTCTCTTTATTTTTTAACTTAATACTTACATTTTAACAATATAAGATAAAATGGCGTCTAACATTTTAAATGTAGTAAATAATTAAGAAAAGATATTGAATAATCATATTTGTTTTGAAAAAGGTGGTGGTTTTCAAAAATGGGCCAAAATTTTTTTTTGTTGTGGGTTGTTTGTCTTTTCGACTTTTGAGGCCATATAGACATTAAACGATAGATAATATATTTATTTATGATACAAATGATCCAGGAATATTTATTTTCACCAATTGGTTTCCGATTTAAATACATTTTCATCAGACTGCCTGGGACCCGAACCCACATCCCTTGGCCTTTGAGGTTATCAATATTGACAATGTCATATCAATATCTTTAACTTCTCGGCCACAGGGTCTCTAAGTATTTTTTTTTTTTTTTATTCTTTTCGGCATCTGAGGCCATATAGACTTTTAAACGATACATGTATATATTTATTACGATAAAGATTATCTAGACATATTTATTTACACCAATTGCTATCCAATTGATATAAATAAATTTTTATCCGAACCCACATCCCTTATCAACATTGACAATCTCAGTATCTGTAACCTCTCAGCCACGGGAGGGGGTCTCAAATAATAAATGCGAGATGATTGTTGACATGCCCAGTCAAAACTATCATCTCACAATTATAAAAAGGTTTTCTTATTTACCCTTAAAGAAAAATAAACAATGGAATGCATTCACTTTAATATTTTAATTGTTATTATTTAAATTTTTCATTCGAATTAAATCATACAAAATGTTATTTATTTAGTATTTTAATTAACCAACATTTTGTTTTAACTAATTGGATAGGAATTATTTCAAATAAATATGGTTAGGTAACGTATTTTTCGGGGTTTCTCTAATTGAATGAGATTATTTTTTTATGAAAAAACAAGACTCATTAAATTAAGAAAAAGTTATTATCGAAGGGTTCGTTTTTTTATTTTTTATGATGAGAAAATTTTGAATTTTAAAATATACGTATTCTGATAAAAATTTTACCTTTTTTTTTACATTTTTATTCTCGGAGTGAACTTGTATTTATTGTATGAAATTTAATTAGGAAAATGTTAATTTAATGAAAATGAACTTTTCATTTGATTTCATTTTTCAAATATTGACAAGAAAAACCAATTATGCTAATCGATTTGTGATAACAAAATGAAATGTAAATTTTCATGTTTAATTTCCTTTACCTGGATAAAATTACCAAAAAATTTAAAAATTATGAAACAACATCCATCACATGCCCTAACCAGATCGTTCTTTTAATCTATTCTTTTTATAATCACTTGGGGGATCTTCAAGGGGTTGTTTCTTTTTTCTAATTCGCGTTTTTTTTTTTAATATTTCGACAAACTTTTTTTTTACTAATAAATTTCTTCTAACTTTCTGCTTGAGCCGTTGTAACAAAAAAGTAGATATGGCCAAGGAAATGATAGCGCCTATTGCAGCCCACACTTGATGAAAAATAAGTAAAGAAGAGACGACATGCTATTCTTAGCTAGGCTATGAAAGGGCTCAGAAATTTTTTACCTACTAACCCGAAATATAATTGGATAACTCGCTAATCGGACAAATCCAGAAAGGCTCATAAAATCTCTGGGACAGGGAGGAGGTAAAGCTCTTGTTTCATGATCCAAGTGTGAGTGATGCCGATTGACTACCAATTAATTTTAATATAATGGAATTTATAAGGCCTCAGAAGCCTCTTGAGAAAAATTTTAACATAAGGACAATTTTGTTTTTCCTTACTTATATATGTGATTTTGCAATCGCAAAACGAAATCGATGTCGAGAAGTTTTGCGGTCTCTAAATCTAAACAAGTGGATCTCACCAAATTATTTGTCTTTCTGTGTGATAACAAATAAATCAAAAACGTTTGATATCTAAGCTAAGAAGCACCATCGTCTTTAAAATAAAATCGGCCAAAGAGTATTACAACTATTTTATTGATGTACTTTCTTAGTTTTTTTTTTTTTCGATTTTTTTAAAATCCACTCTAACAAAAAAATCGATTGTACCAGTATTTACCTCTTGGGTGCTAATATACTATCCGAAAAAAATAAGTCGTCATAAAAAATTTGGTGTGGCAGCATATCACACCTAAGTAGTTTGGAAAGACTTCCCTAAAACAATCTCTAATCTTTTAAATCCAGCACCCCCTCTCTCTTCCTGTTCTTCTTGGTTGCATGAGACCACTGGTCATTATAGGTCCGTTGGACCTTATGGTTCCAAAAAAAAAAAGCTGTGGGTAACAACATATAGGATTATTTGTGTTAAATTTTTCTTGACTATTGAATTTAAAAACCAAAGAGAGATTTATGAATTATCCTTAATTAATCTTGATTAATTTAAGAAAAATTTTAATATAAGGAATTCTATCTAAAAAATCAGAGGAAAATTTAAGTTATGATTTCTGAATACCGTCCAATCAATATATCTAGTAAAATCATTTGTTATCAAATGTTTTTGGTGTTTTCGGTTTCCAACTCCCTTCTTTCAATATCTTCAGACTTTGTCATTTTTGTTAATAGGAAGCTCTTCAGTCAATGAAATATATTTTGCTTAATACTCCGTTTAATGTAAATATTTCGATGTCATTTGAATATCATCATCCTTGATTATAAAATTTGTGTTGATGGAGCTGCTTCCCTAAGTATTTGCCAAACAACCGTATTGTACTTAAGATGATATTATTCCAAATATTTACATTAAACGGAGTATTCTATCAATGAATTTATAAATGTTAATAATTTCTTTACGGTTCTCTACAATCAATTGTTTATTTTTATGTATTTTCTGATTCGAAGAGTGATTGTACTATTTGAAAAAAGTTTGTATAAAATAAAATAAAAACGTAAAAGTTAAAAAAAAAACAATTTTAGTTATATTATAATGCGTGATGAAGTATTGTGGCTGTTGTATTTAACACTGGTGGAAGGAGCAGGCGAAAGCCTCTACGATATTAAATCTCACTTCCATCTGGCTTCTTGCATTTTCCTCCATTGTTAAATTATAATACTTTCTTTCATTTAGAAAATAAACTAGGCCAGAGAGTAATAATCGTTAAAACAATTTCTTCTAAACGATATCAAATAAAGTCTTAATTAAACTGAATAAAAATCGACCTTCTTTTTCAATTAAAAAAAAAAAAAAAATTATAATTTTAATATTGCATAAATTCATTTCGCTTATAGAAAAGTAAAAATTCAATTATATCTTTAATTCTTGTAAAAAAAAAAAACGTGTGAAATGAGGGTGGCGTAGTCCCCTGGTGTCCCTGTCTGTCTGTATATATACCCTGTGCAAGTTGGACTTGCATTATGCATGGATTCCGACCGGGGTGTCTATTTGTGTGTGCGAGGGAGTGAATGCGTGTGTGTGTTGTGAGCGATTCGCACCTGTTACTCTCCGCGCCAATGCGCAGATGTTACGCATTGGATCTTTGGGCACAATTTGAATTTAAAATCATTCAAACGTAATATATGCTGCACGTCTACAACACAGAAGACACACACACACACATACACACATTTGTTGATAACTGATAAGAGAAACTTGAGAGAGACGGGGACTCAAATTCAAGTGAGAAGGAGGCACGAATATTTTCAACTAAAATTTTACAGAAGAATTAACAAAAATGTCAAGTTGTAAAAAATAGCACTCCCTCTTAATTTTAATAAATCCAGCTTAATTTCGTAAAATTTCATCCATTTCGGTTGAGAGGTTAATAAGTTTTGCTCCTTCAAAATAATCAGGTTTACATTATTTACCGAGATCAAAATTTACTTCCCTCCCTCAAAGCAGCAAGGGTAAGATTGCTTCATACCGTGTCCGATAATTTTTTGGGCTCGTGCCTAAGCAGGGTAGAGCAAGTATAATTATTGTATATTATCTGTATATACGTATAATTCAGTAGAGTTCGGTCTCTAAATGGAAAATTAAAAATATTCATTGGGAGGGGGGGGGGAATGATATAAAGGCAAAAGGAAAGCAAAATACCAGTGTTAGCTCAGGTAAATCGTAGTCTTCATCCACGAACGTCCTTTTACGTCCTCTCTCTTTTTCTCTCTCACACACAAAGACACTCACTCTCTGAGCAATTCCAACGAATAATAAAAAAATTATATTTCAACAAATTAATCAAAATAATTAAGCGAACTCGAATAACGATGTGAAGGATTTTCTCATATTCTCATACCATCATATTTAATAATAATTGGGAAGTTACAATGTCAGATTAATAAATATCTGTTCCTCCTAATTTTTGTTTCTATATTACTAATTAAATAAATATGTTGTTTTTCATTCGATATTAATTCATAATAATAAATTTAATAAGCGAAAGTAAAAATTAATCAAAGGTAAAGTTAAAAGAGACAAATTTTGTATGAATCTGTTTTGCTAATGATGATGAATGTATTTATATATTAGGATGGAGTAATTAAAGTTAGGAAATTGTATTCGTGTGAGAGTAAATAGATGGGGGGGGGGGGGGGGGGGGGCGTTGTATCTGTTTGGAGTGAATCATATCCACTTAGGAAAGCACTTAGTTACTTTTGATAACTTCATATATGGGAGAGAGAGAGAGAGAGAACACTTGCCCTCCCTCCCTCCTAAATAGTTCTCAACTTGCATAATAATAATAATCAGCAATGAACAGACAGACAAACACTAGGTTCAAATTGGAATTTAATGCAAATCAAATTGAATTTATGTATATTTCCTCTCTCTCTCTCTCTCTCTCTCTTTCTCTCTTGAGTTGGAGTGCGAGGAAGATGAAATTTATCGTTTGGAAGAAAATTATTTTGGCAACTGTCAAAAATTTTTTCTTCATATAATATGAAAAAGGGTGAAATTTATGAAGAAAATTTTCTAACTAGTCATGTGTATTTGTAAAAAGAAAAAGTTTTTGTTTGCGAATCTGTGAATGTCATAATTTATTTAAAATAAATGTTTTATGATTTCTAGATAATAATTTATCATAAAAGAATAAAGTCAATGGAGAGAGTATGAAAAATTAAATGTTTCTTCCATCTTTAAAAAAAAAAAGGGTAAATTTTAATTCTTCATCCATAAAAAAGTTTGTTCAAATTTCTTTTTAGCTGTGTACTTCATCTTCCCATATTTGATTTATGGATAGATGAACTAGGCAATAACTAATGTCCTGACTTTCAATGCTGAGAAAAATCCCGATGCAAATAATAATAAATATTTTAAATATAAGAAATATGCAAGTAACACTATATAAATGGTGTGTGTGGCTGTCGGCCTTGATAATAATTAATTAATAATTTAAGAAACGAGGAAAAACCTGGTTCGAGTCCAGAGAACGTGAAGTATGCTACCAAACATAAATTTATTTCGCAAAAATGTTTTCTTAATCTTGAACGATATGGGAACATCTGGGGGGCGTTGTTTGGAAACCATCAACTATTTCAAACAAATCCCTTTCAGTCGATAATAATTATACTTCTATCTTAGTTTTGGTATTCTATAGAATAATATCAACTTTGTAATTTCTTGTAACCCCCCCCCCCCTCCTCCCCCCGTGGCCGAGAGGTTAGAGTTACATTGTCAGTATTGATGCCTTAAAAGCCAAGGGGTGTGGGTTCGGATCCCAGTCCGATGGAAATTTATCTAAATCTGAAATTGGATATAAATTGATTTAAATAAATATGCCTGGATAATTTGTATCTTGTTTATTATATATCATTTAAAAGTATATATGGCCTCAGATGCCGAAAAGACTTAAAAAAAAAGTATGGAAGAGATTTTCTCTTAATGATGTACTCTTCACAAGGAGTGCTGAGAGAGTCCTCAAATAAGGACATCCTTCCTAGCATAGAATATGTTGGAATAAAGGGACTGGGTGGAATTAGATATAGGTGTAGTCAGCTAGCTAGAAATGAATATAGGAGGAGGAGTTAGAGCTAGGAAATAAAGTAACCAGCCGATAGATGGTTACGCCCAGAAGTCGGGTGGGTTTGAGGTGTGTGTCTACGTTTACGAAAACACCTCGGACAAATAAAGTAGCTAGCTGAGCATATACAGTCCAAATGAAATGAAATGAGATGTAATTCCTTGTAAAGATATATGAGAAGTAGCTGTTTTTTATACTTTCTGGAAGGACAGGAAAACTTAATTGGTAAATATAAAAATAATAATGCAATTTTTATGTTCTCTTTTGGAACCACCCTAAAGAGTTGGGAATAATAATGAGGTGGGTTCTCCTTTCCTTCCCCACAAAGAATGAATGATAGCTGAGTAAACGTATATAAGTTGGTGAGCATTGACTGGCATTATATAATTTATATACTTGTATAATACAAACACAAACATTCCGCAGGACAACTCTGCACACGAATCTTGGGCATTGAGTTTATATTATAAAAAATTTTTTTTTGATATGTATTATATTACTGAGATCGTAGGTAATAATGCCCAAGTCAGCTCTTATGGCGATATTTTTTAAAGAGGAAGCGCCTCTACATTTGAGACTCCGTTGGCTGAAACTTTTCCTTCACTCTCCTATCATTCCTATCATTTAGCCTGGAGGAGGATTTGATCAAATCAGGATAATAAGCTTAGTTTTAGATTTAACCCCTAGTCATATCTTCTCAATTTTATTAAAAATAATTCTATCTTAAATTTATTTTGAAAGCATAAATCAATTATATGCTGGTCACATCAGATTATAGTTGAACATTAATATAAACAATTCATAAATTAATATGAATTTTCTAAGAAAATTCTTTCTATATCTATATGGAGGATGATTTAAACTGGAGAAAACTTTAACACTGGAACCTTGAATATGATATATGCTTTTATTCAAGCTTATAAATTTCAACACTAATAATCATAAATCTTTAATTTTATTTAAAAAAAAAAAAGTTAATCTAAAAAAAAGGGAATTTAATATTTATTACGAAGCCTTGTCTAATCACTTTCCCTCTCTCTATCAAAAAAAGAGCGATTTATTAAAAAGAAGTGAATATTTATAAGGAAAAAAAAATTTATCGAAGTGACTGGCCAGTCATCTGGTGAGTATAAGAATATGTTTATTTTTTAAGACCGTTTTTGGCATTTAGGGTAGGTATATTCCTTTAAAAAAATGTATTCCAATTTGTGCATGAATAATTTTATTAAAGTTTTGTTATCATTAGAGATTAGGTATTTAGGCACTGAAAACAAATGCGGTTTAGGCGCCTAAAAAGGCAATAAAAAACAAAAATTATTAAAAATGGGCATTTTTTCCGACATCTAAGGATATATAGACAGAGATATATACTATCTATATTAATTTACGATACAATGATACAAGCATGTTTATTTAAATCAATTGGTATCCAATTAATTTAAATAAATTTTCATCTGGCTGCCTGGGATCCGAACCCACACATATAAGAAAAATTAAAATTTAATATTTGTTGTCAAAGGGTGGGATAATAAAGTTTGAAAATGAAATGAAGCCTTTGCTAAGATGATATTAATATAAATAGTATATATCATTTAATGTCTATATGGCCATTTTTAATAATTTTCCAACTTCCCGACAAAAAATAAAAAATGGAAGACGTGAGACTGTAGCGTAGCAGCTAACGTAAATAAATGATTAGACAGAGAATGAGGAGAAGTTAATTAATTTTGCAAATGTTTGTTTTAAAATCAATATCAATATTAATTATGATCTCATCTAAATTTATCTTAAAATTAAGTCAACTTTCATTAGATAATATAGGCCTGTATCTTTTCTCTATATACTATGTTTAAGAACAATTTTTCTTTCTAAGAATATAAATATTTATGTTGCATTTTACTTGATATTTATCTTAGAATTTACATTATCTCTCTCTCTCTCTCCTAAAGAAAAATTTTTCCGTTCTCTCTCTCTCTCTTACTAACAATGTAAAGAGTGAAGGGAGGTTTTTGTTTGAATAGCCGATATTGTTTGTTTAATAATGCTTAAAAAGAGTTAAGAATGAAAAACATGCATTATTTGTCATTCATATTTTCCAATTGATAGTAGAAATATAATATGCTAATTATGAGTGTGGAATTTAGGGTTTAATATCACTGATGTTTCTTTCTTTCCTTTCGATCCATTCATCCAGTGGTATGTGTCATTTATTATCAGAGAAGCACAAACCTCAAACCTAGCCGACTGGCTGATAAATTTATTTAATTGTCTTTCTCTCTTTCTACTTAATTTATAATTAATCGACTAATATTACATCTATTTCCAATCCACCAAAGATTGGCTAATTGAAGAGGAGATCTCCAACCATTACTTTTTATTAAGAATACTTTACTACAACTCCTCCTCCGAGGATTCATTATCCTATGGTAATTGACAAAAGTGTAGCATATCCTAGAAAAATCTACCTTTCAGAAAAGATCCATGATAAATAACTCCAATTTAAATTTCCATTAGAGCTCTGTCTCTTGGTACAGAAGTAGAGGTCTCTCTTCACGTTTCAAATTTCACTGATTCCCTTTCCATACTGAGCGACAAAAATGTATTTATGTTATATTAGCTACCATTTAATAGAAATAAATAAGGACGGAGTCTCAGATGCCGATAAGGACTTTAAAAAAATTTCATTCGAATCAGTAGCTTTTGAAAAATTGTGAGGACGCTGGAAATTGCATGGACACTTAGAGCAAGACTGCCCTGTTCGGATTCAGGAAAGTTTGAAATATGCGATAGGCGAAAATTGAGATAATTCTAAATTACAGGGGTAAAAAAATTTTATATTATATGTATATATTCCATCTCAAATAGTAAGTTATAAAAAATGAATTTATTAGTAAGGATGTCTTTTGTTAATTTATAAATATCAAATACTCAAATTATTCATCTAAACTTTTCTATCATTTGATTAAGAAACAGCAAATGTGCTTCTTTTTTCAACAATGAATATAGCAGTGCTCTGCAGAATAAAGAAAAGTAGAAGTCCGTTTTGCGATTCTTAAAATGACCCTTGTGTTCGAAGCTTTACAACTGTCCTCAACAGAACTACAAATGCGCTCAATTAAGTGGTCAATATTAATAGGTTTACACATCCTCCTTCATAATACCCTATATAGATCAGTGATCCATTGTTTCGCTATTCTGTAGTAAACGTTTTGCACTAGGGGACGTTTATATATAATTATAAATGTCAACTATTGAAATCTATGATTTAACAGCGCGGCTACAGCCGTCTAGATCTAAAATATCTCTATTATCTAAGAATTTAAAATAGCAAATAGAAAATATTGAAACAGTAAAGTAAAATTGTATTGGTAAACTGACTGCCTGTATTAGAACCAGTGCCACTAACAAATGACTGGCAACACAGAAAAAGAGTATAAAAATAATTTAAATTTTCAATTTTTACTGTGGTAAATTTTTTCTCAAAAATAGCTCCTCTCCTGCCATAACCAAGCACAAGCAAATATAAAGTGATGTCTATATGTATACTATCCAATCAAAACCTAATCAAATAGTTCTCCCAATTACAATATTTGATAATTTTGCTAATCATATGTAATTAATTAACCGAATGATGATGATCAGAGTTTAAACCATTTGGGTGGGGATATTTGAACTTTAATTTAACATTCGCTCAACCGAAAAACTTAATTACTAGTTAAGTTAATTTGAAGTATGCACAGGAGTTGTTTGTGGGTGGCTTAAACCTTGAGCCTTAAGAGGATGATCCTTCTGAAGAGAGAGAATGGATGGCCAGCGGTCAGAGGTCAGTGGCCAACCGCAAACGATTCTAACCCTATCTCCCCCATCGCCTGTAAATGGTGGTTGGTTGGGTGGCTGGATTTAACGAACACCGCCCACGTGATTGGTGAGAGTATCACGCGACACCTGTTCCTGTTCCACTCGTTCCATTTCACTCTTACTTTCCTACTTGGAGTTTCACTGATTGACCGTCAGATTGTAGGCGAGGCTACATATTTTTTCGACATCAGAGGCCATTTATAATGCATTCGACAGGATTAAATTTATCTAGTCAAATAAGTAGATTAATTCTCTTCAACACCAGAACTTTTTGAGATATTAGTATTTCTTAGAAATTTTAATGTACCAAATTTATAATAGTAAAATAAGAACGGAGGTTTAAGAAACTTCCATATGGTTTAAAATTTCAAACGGGAGTATAGAAAAATTCAACTAATTCTTACTCCTGAATATTAGGCTATAGTTTCTTCCCTGAAAAACGGGACAGATTGAAAAAATGATAACAAAGTTTTATGAGTAAAAACTTATTAACAAAAAAAAATTGACTTTATTTTAATTATTGTTAAAAAAGTTAAACTGACTTACAAAAGATATATCAGTAAAATATTTATTTTATTAATTATATAGGGCATACGAAGAATATTTCTCAAAAAAAAAAAACAATTTTTGAAATATTTTATTTTAAAATTTTCCATTATTCATGGGGCAATTGTGTCTTTATTTTAATTTAATCTAGACTTTTACATTTAACCATTCAAGATAGAAAATATTCTTTCACCAGATAATACCCGTGTCCATTAATATAAACAAATAAGTTTATTCACAACTTGCTAAGGGACACAAGTCCTCGGTTGCTAGTTCCAATTAAATACAAATACAAATTTACATATTACATGAAACACATCAACAAACAATAAACAAAATAAATGCAAAAAAAATATAGAAATAAAAATGATAAATATTCATTATCAAATATGTTCATATATTACCATCGAAAGAAAAAAAAAATTAAACATTGCGCGCAATAACACGTGACCAGGTGTAAACGAAGCATTAGCCTTCCAGAGATTCACCTTGAGCTGTTATTATTTTAGGTGGAAAATGATTAAGACATTTTAATATATGTAAAGTCAATTTAATCAAAATCGTTAAAAAAAAGAGAAAATTTCAAAAAAGCCTAAAAACGTTCAAGAATAAAATGGGCCCCAAACGATTTTGTTAATCAAAATCGTTAGAGCGAATTTTGAGACAATCGAAAAAAAAAATACTAATAGTTTTGGCTGATTTTATTGAAAAGCTTCCAGGCGCATACGACTTATTCACACACACGCGGAAGACTTTCTCAATACACTAATAAATTTTGTATGAAACGTCCCGTTTGGCTTTTGGCATCCAAGGGTTTGCCGCAATCTGCATTATTTTTCCTTTATCAGACTCCAACAGCAACTGGCTGCTCATCAATCATTGTCACTTGTATAAGTTTATATTGTTATATGTATTATCTTTTGGAATAAATACAACTATCAAATTAGACTAAAGATGAACAAGTAAATTTCGTAAAGAAAAAACGTCTGAATTACTGTTGATTCTGCCTTCTCTACTATTATAGAGATTTAATAATAATTCAAGACACTTGTTTTAATTAAGTTGGGCTAAAATAATACCGGTTACACAAGAAAAGTCCAGTCCTTCTATATTCTCTATCGATAATCCTCACCCCTTCTTACAACTCAACATCTTTTATTTTTCTTCCATGAGCAGGGTTTTTATCCCCACCGAGAAAATGAGTCAAATAAAAGAGAGAAAGGAAAAAAAGTTTTATCTGAAAATAAGCTCGATATTGGCGATTTAATAAATAAGTAAACAAATTGGAAATAATGTTATCGGCTATAGAAAAAAAATTATAAACCGTGCCGTAGCTCTCTATAATTAAATATGAAAGAAGTGAATTTTTTTGAAACACAGAAAAAACGAACAAATATCTCTTATGATAAGAATAATATACATACCTAGTGACTGGCTAGAGAATGATTGGTGGTATGAGAGCGGAATGCCTTGTTGCTGAAATGCGGTTGGTTGTACCGGTCGACGAGTCAAGGAATTGGCCAGATTCGCGGCGGGGCCCGATCGTCAACATTTTTTCTTAACAACTGTAATTGTCTCACTATTGTAAACTCCTCTGCCAATCGTTCTTGCTGGCTTGGCAGAGGAGGAACTATACATATGATATTTATTTTGAAATGAGATGAATAAAAGGGGGGTCTGGTTTGGGTTTTACTCAACTCCAGGGCTCTCATAGATATTCACTAAAAGGAATTTTAATAAATAAATAATTGGTCAAATACGGGCCAGAAATTCAAAGAAACCCGGTTAGACCAAACTCTAGATACGCCCCTGCAATAAATGTCGAGTTCTTTCCTATCACATTAAAAAATTTGCTTTGTCGAAAAATAAAATAATTTTAATATACACTATGCCATGGTCGTTGACTTGCGACCTATTCGACATACGCCCGACCGACTTCATGACCATTTTTATAAGAGCATTCTTAATAAATAGTGTGATAGTGCAAGCAATTAAAAAGACAATTTTCTGTTCTAAATAAACTTGGCAAATATTAGTTGACCTAAAGCTATGTTTCTATGCAGAAATTTAATACTTGTATTTCATTTTTTTCTATTTTTTTTATTGAGTTCGGGATAAGACCGACCGGTCGTAAGTCGACACCTGTAATATATATTGAATATGAAAATTTTTTGTTATATTCCTAAGAGTACCTACGACTAACAATTAATATAAATAAATACGGACGGAGTCTAAGATGATGCAAAAAAAGTGTCCTCCTACCCAGAGAGGTTAATTAGATTCTTTTAAAATCGTTTCACTGTATCCTATTCATATTTATTTATCAATATTTTTCCATCATATATTATTTATTCTTTTTAGAAACCTCTAATTCATATTTAAATCAATTTTTTTATTGTCTCTTTTTTGGTGTTTCAATTGGAAATGAATATTGAAAAAAAAAAAATAATTTGCCATAACAAATAGATATTCATTAAAACAAACGATTCAATTTACTCTCTATTTTTATATATATAAAAATAAATAAATATGATAAATATAGAATTATTAAAATAATATCCCAAATAATAAAAGTTGCCAAAAATAAATAAATAAATAAATTAGTAAAAAAAAGATAAAAAAATCAACACAGGAGAGATATAAGTTTGAAAAGCTGCATGTGAAGCGAGTTTCAAAAAAGTGCCACCCTTGCGAATTCTTTGCCTGATTATTTTATTGCTTTCGAAGAGAAAACGAATGGTTGACTATTTTTGAAAATCATTATGCCATCTTGAGGAATGATTTGATCAATGATGAAAAGTACCTAACTTGTTACCAGTCCATCTACGAATTATAAATTTTTTATCAACTCCTCATCCTCTAATGGCTTTGAAATTATAAAATGGTGTCAATGCCAACACCTCTACTATCCTGGACACAGCTGATGGCTGATGCAGAGAGAGAGAGATAAAATCTCTTTTGGATTTGGAATTTATACTTTGAAATGAAAAAAAAAAAAAGAAGTTTTTATTAATCACTTAAAATAAATAGCATGTAATGACAAATTGAAGGTCAAGATAAATGCTTGTAATGATCCATCCCCTTGTCCCTTGAGACATTAATTGGAATCTGCGCTCACATGAATCATTCCCCACAGTAACAGGCGGAAAGAGAGAGAGAGAGAGACTCATAATTTATATTAATAATAATCCTTTGAATTTTGTTTTAGCTATAGATAATTTTAATAATTAGATCATTTAATTCTATAATCAGATTCAAGGTTTATTCTCTTCATTTATTTATGTATGTGTATTTATGAATACAATTTATTATAGTCATTTGTCTTTAATCATTGTATTATAAATAATCAGGAATGCTAAATGCGTCGATTTCGTTTGAATAATAATAATTATATAAATGTCAATCATCAATTTATTCATTCATTTTTGCTCTTTCTCTGTTTGGCGCTATTTTTTCGCAGAGCACCCCACACCCCGAGGCCGTGGCATTGTCCATATTGATAAGCTTAAAAGCCAAGGGTGTGGGTTCGGATCCCAGAAAAAAAATTGATAATTGGATAATTTTTTTAAAGACTTTTTCGGCATCTGAAGCTATTTAGATTCCGTTTTTATTTATTTATATTAATTGCTAGCCAATATAGAATAAATAAAGTTTTCTAGTAATGGAGAAAATGCCAGAGTGTACCGCTCTTTTATTGATATTTCGATGTACCTGATGTACAAAGGCCATCTCCAGTACTACTACTATTACTAATCTACAGCCACTATTCTTCTATTGAAAAATATAATTAAATTGTTTAACGTCTATATGGCTTAAGATGCCGAAAAGTCCAAAAAATAAAGTTATCGATTTGGAATTTTTTTAAACGAAATAAATTAATAAATTCTAGAGGCTGGAAAATTTAAACGCATTTTTTTTAATGATAAAATATGATATTTGTTAAGTTATTAAAAATATATTCAAATTTCCTTCGGTTCCAATCAACTAGTCAAAGAGACTCTAATAATAAATATCATAAGACATAAACAAAGTGTTTGTTATAACAAAGAGGGGAGTCCCCTCCCTGTGGCCGTGAGATAGGTTTAAGATACTAACATTGTTAATATTGATAACCTTAAAAGCCAGTGTGGGTTCATCAGTCCGATGAAAACTTATTTAAATCAATTGGATACCAATTGGTATAAATAAATATGCCTGGGTAAAACAATAAATAAAATGATTTAAAGACTTAAAAAAAAAAAAAATAGAAGCGAGGCGAGCCTTGGTTTTGAAAACCGGGGGTTCAGGTGCTTAAAGCCCTCTACCGCACACCCACTTACTTTTTTTTTTTAATTATAAGTAATTTTCGGCTGCTAAAGTAATTATGAGTATTTAAATATATAATTTTTATTAGAAAATTCAGTATCGATGTCTTCCCATGGGCGTTCAACAGCCTTGTTCCTCGGGGTCACCCATCCAAAATTCAGCGCTGCTTGGCCTTGCTTGTCAACAAAGATCTTGGTGGCTGTTGTTCTCCCAGGCAGACCCGCCGGCATTTCCTAACCTCTGCTTCATCCTACAGCATGTTCACCAAATTACTCTCTCCTGCGATGTTCTAATTGAAAATGGAACTAATTAATGTCCTCCTCGTGTTTTTAAATTTATAATTATTAAATCGAATAACGTTTATCGTTAAATTATAGTAATATACATCCCCGTCATTTTATTTCTAACTTTTTAGAAATAAATGTCAAACTCTGCTCACAGTCTATGATTGCAACGTCTTCCTGACGCCATACTTATTAGCTATTTAGCAGGCTGTCATGGTAAACATATTCGGATTATAAAATTGTATATGTTGATTCATAGAGTTCATCAATTAGTGATTACATTATTGTTTTTATGCCTATATGGCTTCTGATGCATAAAGAAAATATCAAAGGGAAATAAAAAAATTTTCATTTTTATTTGTTTCAAATTATTATTTCTTCTCTTTAATCAACACTTTATAATTGAATTTTAAACGTTTTTTTTTTCAAAGCTACAAAAAAAAAAAATTAATGAAATAAATATAGGAAAAAAAGCTTTTTGATCCACTTAACTTTTTTTCATCATGAAAACGTATTTTTATTAAAATTTTCCGTCTTCTCTCCGGCCACTCAATTATCATGACGCGAATGCGTGCATGGATAGCCATCAGGGTAGAAAGATTGACGTAACGTTTTCAGGGTGAATACTTTCCGGTACTATAACTTCATGGCTAATGACCCGAAATAAAATTGGTCACATTCGATTGGGAATATACGAGTAAAATAACAATGGTGCTTGACGGGACCGCGGATGAGACTCGACCGGTTAGTATAAAGTGATCTTTGAAAATTTTGTTAGTTACTTTATGTGTAATGAATAAAAAATAATATAGAGGACCTGAATTGAGATGTTTATTTTAGCGAAATTTGTTAGTGTTCGTATTTGCCCACTGTAAAACATCCGATCACCTCAATAGTGAATGAATTAGTGAATTTGGTAAATGTTTTAGTTTTTTGTTGGGTGTTTCCATATTTTTGTCCACATCATATATATATTGATATATGATATTTATATTTATTTGAATGATCTGATGACAAGGACCGAATTGAATCAATAATAAAAGAAATATAAGACTGCTTTTATTCTTTTAAAATTTCATAATTATAAAGACGCTTCCTTTAGGAAGGTGTTTAGTTGAAATTGTATTTGAATTTTGTTCTAGAAGTGATAATAATAAATATTAAGTTGTTTTGCTTCTGAGCAAGTTCCACCCCCCCCCCCTTTCTCTCTCTTTCTCTAATTAAAACATTGCTCCACAAATGGAATTAATGCAATGCCAAGGAGGAGGAGAGGCTAAAACGGTGATTTTTATTCATTAAAAGAGATTAAATAATAATTAATAAAAGATGCTAAAGCTCGTTTAAATAGCTACTACGTACGTATTATTAACATCTTGCTGGTTTCTCTACTAATCGTTGGCTTACTGTTGACAAAGTTAACCGTTTCATGAGATTATTAAAAATTTATTTTATTTTTTCCCATTAAAGTAGTTTTTTGGCGTGACTCTAACAACAAAAAATAACCGCTGAGTAAGACACGTGTTGCTTTAAACAGTTTTGGTCTTTTAAAATTTTTATATGGAACTTTTTTCTTTCTCTTACCTATATATGTATTTATAAATTTTGCCCTCAGGCTAAAATTGGAATGAAAAAATTGGTTGTGCCACCATTATAAAGAAAAAATTTAAAATGTTGACACAAAATATCGAACGTGACAGCACATCTCATTACTTTCTCTTGCATAAAAGATAAGAAGAAGTTGTACTTTAATCAGACCAGATTTTTATTCATATAGGCCGATAATTTGGTTGTCCTCTTTTCTGTCATATATGTCAAGAATAAAGTACTTTTTTGAGAAGTTTTGTACTGTTTTTTCATGAATTGTATTCTTTTGAAAAACTCTTCTCCTTTGTACTTCCGATGACGATGATTAATTTAGCATAAAAAAGATAACTGAATTTGAACATAATGTTAAGTCTTGGAGAGTTGGTACTTGTGTCTCACTTCCGTCATTTAGATATTCCCCGATGGTTGACGCATGCGCATCGGTGGGTTTTTTTCTAAAAATTTGAATATTATTACGAAGTGTATGTACGAAAACAATCATTAAACAGCACCCAGTTATCTCTATCAATTTTATGAAAAAACCCTAACCACTTAGGATTAATATAGCACACAATTCACTGATTGATCTAATACCAGGTTGTAACCAAGGGATTGGTACATCTATATATCACAAAGGCGCCCCAGTAACTCTCCAATAAATTTAATAGAACAGTCAACCCTCCTATTTATACTTAGAACACCACAAATAACCCCAGCTGTTGAGAAGACTAAATCTTAAGTACATCTTATTACTCAACTTAATAAACTTGGACATCATGTAGTAGCATTTATATAGCTAGAACAAAACAATAATGATAATAAAATTTCATTTTATATGGTTACGATTTTGATTTTTTTGTCCGTATCTTTTTAGATTTTGTTTGATGATGTTCCTAAATCCACCAATATTTTATTCAACTTGAAAAAAAAAATGTTTTTATAATTGATTGACTTTATTACTATGAACTAATTGAGATCTCCCTCTTTACAGCTTCCATACGTCCTGGCCATCGAGTATGACAACCCTCAGGCCCTGCGGCCGCCTGAAGTGAACATCTCCTCCCGGGGGACGATCCCCACCAAAGTGCAGACCTTCAGGTTAGTCATTTTTTTATTCAAAAAAAAAAAAAACCTAAATGAAAAAAAGATTTATAGCTCTCCAAAATCCAATCACTTTATAAAAGTATAGGATTATAGAGAAGTTTATTTTTAGTGCGTAGTTGATATTTGATTAAGTGGATTAATAAATATTTTTGGGGACTTGGCAGGAGTCCATCAGTGAAACCCTTTATCATATTATCATAACTTAAAAGCAGGAGCGCAGCCAAATAGTACTAGAAGGATATCACCCTCTAGGCACTTAGAGTGGGAAAATATTAATATTAATATTAAGAAATCAAAAAAAAAGGTCAACATTTTTTTGGCATTTTTGACCTCAACCTTTATAAAATAATTAACTTTGGCCCTAAATTCTTAAAAATTTTGACTTAAACACAACGTCTCTAACTATCTCGAGATGAAAGTGAAATGAGTATCTCATTTATGCTAAGTAGTGCACAAAAAATAGGCCAGAACTTACAAGTGGGCTTTATCAGCCCTAAGAAATTCCGGGCCTAGGCCTTTGATTTATTTATTTATTGCGCAACATATCCCAAATTTACCATGAATTTTTTTTTTAAGGGAAATTTTTAATTTTTTTTAAATAAAACAATAAATCAAGGAAATTCTTATTTAAAAAAATAATTTTAAAAAAATCATTCTCTGAATGTTATAAAAAAAAAAAAGATTTTCTTGTTCTCTTTCTATACTTTCAGTTGTTAATTTTTAGGGAGATTTGTAGCAATTAATCGAAAAATCTATGAGAGATTTGATTTTTTAGGTTGCTTACATCCAGCGATCAAAAACTAATGAATTCTAGAAATGAGAAATATAATCGCGTTTTATGAGGAAAAAAAAATTTTTCTTCCGCATGCCTTATGCGAATTAAATAAGCCTGAATTTTTGTCAAAAATATATAAATATTCGCTATGTTATTGACATAATCAAGAGCAGCTTAGATATATCAAAAAAAAAACATTTCTACTGAAATTATTAAATTTAAAAAAAATTAAGAGAGATTTTAATAACTCAAAATTTAAAAGGATTTCATGGATGATATATCTCTTTCGAATGGCCTTCCATTTGATTCTTGGAATGGCTTCTAAGGGGGATATATGATTATTTTTCAAAAAAATAATGAAATATTTTATCCAATTGTTTCTTCAATTTCTTTTCAAAATATATTTACTAAAAAAAAAGAAAACATTTCCAAAGAAATTGAATTTGCTGCTTTTAGCCATCCCCTAAACAAGAAGAGGGAGAGGAAGAGAGAGGGGGGTATTTTTCAAGTTGGCTTCTGTTGAAAGGCCAATTCAACGAAAAAAGAGGAAGAAGGGGTGTCCAGCCGATTGCCGGGCATTATAAGGCAAGTGACCGATCGTTCCTTCCTCTCTCTCCTCTCTATCGGTCCATATGAAACCCGATACATACACATGGCGAGAGGCCGATGGCTTAAAAGCCTATGACGCCGAAAAATCGCATGTAATTTGAGCGCACGCCGAAATGGAGCTCAATTTCAGGGATGAATCAAGCAACCACCCCCGGGGGGTAGGCAAGCATCGCATCCACCCTCATCCTCGATCTATTGACGACGACGACGACGAGGACGAAACACATAAATGGCATGGATTTGATTTATCTATATATACGATAAAAAAAAGTACGCGCCGCCTCAATATGCTTTAGAAATAAGACGCCGGGGAAAAGAATCAGGAGCGGAAGTCTTCTCTCTCGCTCTTTCAACCAAATTCCATCCACTTTTCAGCTTTCAACTAGAATTTTATTGATACCCATATAGTAAAAAATTTCCGACCGAGCGAGTGAAGAGTGAGATTTATTGCTCTCTTAAATATAAGCCTATTTTCTAAAGAGATAGATTTCCAATTCACTCGGAATTTTATATGCAAATAAAATTGTAACAAATTAAGAATTAGGGTTAAAAAAAAAATTATTTTAAGAAGGGGAATTCAAAAAGCAGCTAGTTTTATTTCTTTAACAATTTATTAACCCAATAATTCTGACCTTTGGCCTTTTATCTCAAGCCTTCTTCAGAGCTATTAAAAATATGAGTAAATGAAACGAATTTTTTCAGATAGGCACAAGGATGCAAATTCTTCCAAAATCCAAGAAAATTGCTAAAAAAAAATAAAAATAAGGAAAAGAGGCAGAAGAAATGGCAAAAAAATTGCTCCTCGCTCCCAAATTAAAATTCTTGCTATGCAACACACACAAAATTTTTTTTCTCTTGTCTTAGTTACGCCCCGTCCTAAAAGATTAAATTATCCGTTTTTTGAGAATAGGCGAGGGGCTAACGGGATAAGCTTCGGATTGCGGATTTAAAGTTATAAAATTCGGGTTCGAGCTCGTTCGTCTTGCCGCAAAAAATTATTCAACTTTGCCCGTCTCCTCCTGGGGTAGGAAAGTGGGAGATAATCTCACCCCATTTACAGCACAAAGGGCGCAATTTGTGATGGCCTAAGTGCCTACGAGACGTCTCAAAATGAATCCAATCCATTTGTTTTTTGATTTCTAAACTTAATAAAATAACGGTACACAATACATTTAAATTAAAAAAAATATATATATCAAGCCGTCACAAAATGTCTGAGAAGAGCGCGTTTGTATAGAAGAAAATTCGATTAAAAAATAAAGTAAATTTATAAAAGATAAACTATTTGTGAAATTTAACTAGAATTTATTAATTTTTATTTTTAAATTAATTAAATTTATTTATTGAGAAAAATAATTATAGCCCTGGTCCTTTACACAGAAATAAAGGTCCGTGATTCATTTCCCGTCCAAAGCGATTTAAATTTATTTAAATTATATTGGTTCCCAATTAATGTAAATACATATGGACGGAGTCTAAAATAGTCTTAGGTGCCCAAAAAGACTTAAAAAATATAATTATACTGTAAGGGCTCGGAGCAAAGACAAAACCAGCTGCCCCTCTCAGGTTCACTCTACTTTATTGCTTAATATCGCTATCGAATCGCTTCATTCCCTGTCCCTCACTTCTCTAAATATCTTTTATATACCTCAAGGACGCAGGAGCACTAAAATTATCGCATTGTGGGACTGAGGTGGGCCAACGTCATGTTGGCCGAAATATTTGCCGAGTAAAGTAATGTAAAGTGAACCTGAGAAAGGGGTTGGTTTTTTCTTTTCCCCCGAGTCCTTAAAAAAAAATTTCTTGAACGGCATATAAAATATACTAATTCTAATAGTAGTTTTTAACCAACATTTTTGTAAATAATATATAGAATAAATCAATTTCAAAATTAATAAAAAATAAAATCATAAAATTTTATTTTAAAGAAGTTTAAAAGTTTGTGTCGATTTGTATTTATTAAAGCGATGAGCCGCGGATTGGACAGCCCTACTTTACAAGGAGAAAATAATTTCTTGGTCATTTTTTAAGTCCAGAAATGTTTGGTCAAGATCTCAACATGGTCCATCCTAGGAAAATGATCAAGACAAAAATCAATTCCTTTTTCTCTCTCTCTCTTGCGAAAAAAAAAATTCACGCGGAAGGAAAAATTTATTGTAAATTATTAATGAAAATGCGAGCATCCAAAAAGTTGTGGAAATTTTTATATAAATTTCATTCCCATATAATCTTTAAAAGTGCAAAAAAGAAGATAAATCGCAAATGTTTTGTTTGAAATCAAAAAGCTTAAAGGAGAATATTTGAGAGAATTATAATTAAAAGTGTTTATGTGTGTGTGTTCATTTAATGAAGTTGTAGCCCTTGTGTGTTTGTAACAAGGATGTTGGCTGCCTATCACCTAGCAACACTCATCCACTTTAACCAGCCTTTGTTTAATTTACCGTGGATTTTATGCTGAGTTATTCACAATTCAATTCATTGATCGATGAGAGGAGAAAGGGGGGAGGGGGTGAATAAAACACAGAGGCTTTTCGGGTTCCCCCCCCTTTCTCTCCATTCTCTTTGGTGCATCCATTTGGAAAACATTCCCGGAGAAGATGCAAGTCATCTCCTTTGAATGACAGTACCAATCTTGTAATGACCAAATACACTCACAAAAATTATTATTTACAAAGCTCGAGTTTTAACGGATTTATAATTAAACGGACGGCATAGACAGAGTCGGATTAATTTGAGAATTGAGGCTTTTACATAGGTTTTCATGAATAAAATTTTAATTAATTAATTAAGAGAAGGCTACAGAATAAAAGAACTAAACTTTGTATTTGATACAATAAAACAAGAACAATATTTATTTAATAGGATTCTGATTCAGACATAGAGGAGAACTTTTTATGGGATCAAAACAAAAAAGTATGTTGCAACGGAAGCCTGGAGATCTCGGGTTCAACTCCCGGGGGCCAGGAGAAGCTTAATCCACCAGCAAAAATATACTCTCAAAAATTAATTTATCAAAAAAATTGATGATGTTGATGTTGAGGACATAATACATTAAACGCAATGAAACGAGACTAATGTCTTTTTTGGACCACAAACTGCCCAATTATTCCAGAAATCCAAGTGGGGGAGGGGATGGCTTCTTTGGATTATTTCCTGCCACATATTATAAAATTATGATTATTAATTTTATTTAGAAAAATATATGGATCTCAAAGAAATTGTTAGGGGGTGGGGAGGTAAGACAATTTTTTAAATATTGAAATTTCACTCTCAGATACACGATTAATTTTTATTAAATTTTTTTTGCATCTGAGTCTTAGAAAATTAAATTATTTTATTTATTTATTATTATTTATCCCCTTAAAATAATAATTTATCCCTCCTTAAATAATTTATAGTTGAAAATAATTTACTTCGTTCAGGACGGGAAGCGAATTATGAAGCAAAAGCCTCTGCTTTAAAAGACAGGGGCAAATTGTTTTTATTTTTAATATTTATACAATTTTTTTTAAATTGTGCCTCTAAAATTTTGACTCGTCTAAGAAGAAAAAGAATCAAGTTGCCAAATGTATACTCTTAATATGTATCAGTTTTTTTTTTTCTGAAAAGGGGTAGATCTACTAGCTTTAAAAAAGATATGATAAAATTAAAAAAAAAAAAAAAAAAAAAAGGCGGAGAAATAGATAAAAATAAAAAAATCATAGCTAATTAAATTTTCTATATATATATAAATGCAGAGTGTCTGTATGACAGGCTCTGAGCCCCTACCCCTATATATATTTTAATTATTAAATTTTTTCGACATATGACTATAAACGATAAATATGATTTGTTATTACGATACGAATTATCTAAAGCATAAATTATTAAATTAAATCAATACTTTTATTTTTTATTTATTAACAATAATAATTAAATTCAACCAATTTAAAACAATAATTTCTTTTATTCAACAATATCCTCATTATTGATAAAAAAAACGACTATAGTTGATATTGATTAGAGCTAATTAATGTAACTTAATATGTAGAGATCAAGTCGAGTACTTGCTGAGAAGAGGGGAGGGGGGAAGAGGCACTAGAATGGTAAATTTTTTTTTAATTCATCTGAATGAAGTAAACGTGGGCAGTTGCTACTTATGATTAAAGAGAGACGGAGGGAACGCCGAAGGCGGGCCCGAGTCAGTTATGTGTGTCTTTATTTGGGAAAACTAAATATAAAAGGGGGACAAAGACCCCCTGGCTAGATGTGGAGCACGCTCTTAAATGTTGTAACTTATATGAATATATCGGAAGTAAAGTTTTATAATAAAAATAAATTCATTATTTTATAATTAATTAAATTAATGCGCGATTAATTATATAAGTAGCGAAACTTGGGATAATTAAAAATTTTAATCTTAGCAAAATGGTGAAGAACGTGTGCCAAACTCCGCCACCTTAAAACAATATATATATTAATAAGTATGATAATTAATTTAAAATAAGAAAAGTTGAAAGTGAAGAAAATAAAAGAAAACAACTCTTCTATTTATTCTGCCCATCTATGGGGACCTGGATGATAATTTTTATTATATAATTAATAATTGTGATTCCCAAGAGGATGGTCTTAATCAACCTAAAGGTTTTAAATCGGTGAAATATCAAAATGAAACTTTTCTTGCTCGTCCCTGTGTTCCTCTTATAAATTTATATGAACAAGTTCAAGTACTATTTCCGAAGGAGTCTTTCTTGTTTTTTTGCAATCCCTTTCATTTTGAACACATGCCTTGGGAGGGGGGGAGGGGAGGGGAGGGACTACTCATAATTTGCGAAATGCTAAACTAGACCAATCTTATGATTTGATTATTATTTGGAGAAAAAAATAAACCAGAGCTCTTTTTAATTTAAAAATTCATATCTCAAGTGAAATATTTAACCTTTTTTGTAAATAAACGTTACACTTTTGTATAGATGAATCTTTAATTTATTATTATTATTATTATTATTATTATTATTATTATTATTATTATTATTATTATTATTATTATTATTGGTAAGATAATGTGTCTTTTTGTTTTCAATAATTATTTTTTTTCTAATTTTTTTGAAACCTTAGCAAGCTATTCTTAATTATTCCGAGCCCACTAGGTTGAGAAACGCTGTTTCATACTATTTCAACAAATTCTAAGTGTGTAGCAAAAAGAGAAAAGAATATTTTTATTGTATAATTTGTAATTATATTAATTTAATAGGGGAGGAGTTCTATTAATTACCTTCAGGGGGTGAGGGGTGGGTTGCCATCGAACACATATCCAAGAATCGAAATGAATTCCCTTTTAAATAAACGAGCTAATGGGAAGAGATGCTTGCGCCTTCAGGTCTTGAGCAACTGACCAGACCTCTCTCTCTCTCTCTCTCTCTTATAAAGAGGTTAGAATAAAATTGGCCATTTGTTAAAATACTTATTATCTCTTGTCTTATTTATTTTAATTGAAAAAAATTATTTATTATTAAAAGACTCCAAACCAGGCAAAAAAATAAATAAATTCGGTACTATTTATATTTAAATAAAGTATTTATTTTTAATATTTCTCATAAATGGAAATAATGAAATTTTACACAGAAAATAAAAAATGTTAAATTCTATCTGAATCCGGGATTAATCTATTAGGTTTTCTCTGTCGTGGGGCATATACTAAAAAAAAATCCTATATGCAGATGCTTTAACAAGGTGCAATATAAAAATCGATCAATTTTAAATATTTTCAATTTTATTTTAAAATTTTCTGAATATTTAATAGTGAAAATTTTTAAAATTATTCATTCTATTTTCACCGCACAAATGTTCAGGATTTCAAATTTATGATTCACTTGAATTTGATTGAGAAAAACGTTTTGCATGACGAATGCCAAATTTCCAGTAAGAGAAACATAGAAATTTCATTCCTTCGATACAATGAAGTCTAAGGAAAATTCGGTCTGCCATGGTAATTTCTAGAATGCTCTAAGAATAATATATAAATTTCTCTTCTTATTTTTTTATCAAGAAACGAAATTGCCCATCCCATGTGAAAATAATTAAATTATTTCTGGAATTTCAAGATCACATTTAATATAAAGACCAAAAATCCATTCTGCCATTCACATTTGGGGTATATATTATAATCCTATTGGTTTCGTGAATAAAAAAAAGACTGGAAAGAATAGGGGAGAGTAAAGAGGGACATAAGTAATATGAAAAAGATTTATTAGGTGGTAGAGTTCTCTCTCTCTCTCTCTGCTAAAAAGGCTCGAGTGCAATAAAATGTTGAAAACAATATAGTTGAAGGGCTCTTAACAAAAGCCGTGCAGATATTAAAATAATTTGTCGTTATTGCTATTATGAGAGTTAAGTGAAGTGACTTTAGATATTGCTATACGATATATACATGCTTCCTATAAGCAAACGTATAAGTGTTCAAATTAAATTATCTTTTAATCAAATGATTATACATCGAGAAATTTTTTTAATTAGGCTCTATGAGCGTTCATAACATGCTACGCTAGTAAACGAGATATTCTGTAACATCAAGATTTCCATGAAAATTGAAGACCCCTAAGTTCAAAAATTTGGTTTAAGTAATCTGACCGGTGTGTGAGTGCATGTAAAATTGCGCCCGAAAGGGATTGTAACAAAATTTTATATAGAAGCTTTTATTCAAGGGCCAAACCCCCCCCCCCCTTTGTGGCCGAGATAATGACATTGTCAATTAAAAGTCAAAGCGTTCGGATCCTAGGCAGTCAGATGAAAATTTATTTAAATCAATTGGATACCAATTGATGTAAATAAATATGAATGGATAATCTGTATCGTAATAAATATTGAGATGTATTGTTTAAAAAGCTTTAGATGCCGAAGAGACTTAAAAAAAATCACACTCTCGCTCCATATTGAGTAGATTAGAAACGACCTACTTGAAGACAGGAAAACTTGTTGGGGCACAGAGAAAATAACTCAAGTGTCAGATGATACAAATTATCTAGATTGTCAATCATCAACACTTGAAAAAAAAAATCAAAGGAAATCTTAATAAATGTGTCAAGAAATGATCTGTAACTTTGTACAGAGTTCACATTCCTAAATCTAATTTAGAAGTATTTTGTTCTTTGATGGGCGTTCCGCAGAAATGCACCGGTTGTTAGAGCCACGGATCAGATTTCGGGAAAATATTAGCCATGTGTGCCCGGAATAGTTAAGCGCATTTTCATCCAAGGATACTTAATTCCCCTCGCAGTAGTGCTCTAGTGAAGAATAATTTTTTATTATAAACATATAATATGTTCTATACCAACATATTAAGTCATCAATTATAATATATCCTCAAACATATAAACAAATTAGTAAATATTTATTTTAATTTTGGAATAACGAAAAAATCTTATTATATTCTGATTCGATTCAAGAACATGTTTGAGCAATAAATATATAAAATTATATAACAAAGACATTCGGACTCGCCTAACTGA
This sequence comes from Anisolabis maritima, assembly GCA_010014785.2. NCBI lineage: Eukaryota > Metazoa > Arthropoda > Insecta > Dermaptera > Anisolabididae > Anisolabis > Anisolabis maritima. Next base: position 1,141 of record JAAAKE020088355.1, on the reverse strand, counting down.
AAATCTCTTCCATTTGACTGGGTCTAAGAGGAAGGTCGGGAGACCCCGATTCAATAATAAAACAACTAAATATAAATAATAATAATAATAATAATAATAATAATATATTCCCTCCACCTTTCTCGATTTTATCAAAATTCAGTCTCATGGTTTTGATTAAAAATCATAAATCAATTATTTACTAGATAGTCTTTGAAATGTATTACCCCCACATCCTCCCCCCCGCCCCTCAAAAAAAAAAAATGTTACTGATGTATTTTTTGTAGTTTAGTGAAGATAAATTCTCTTAAACTATTCTGACGATTTTGATTAAATTGGCTGTTTAGATTAGATAATCTTTAACCAACTCTTTGCCTTGGTAACAAAATATAAATATTTTTAATTTCTAATTGATAATAAACAAGATTTAATTTTTTTATAATATTGATAATTGATTAACACACTTAAAAGAAAAACTAAAAATAAAAGTTAATATAAAATTGTGAACTGGCAACTTAGAGCCACCCGACGCTAAAAATCTGGTGTGACAGCATATCACACAATCTTCCTTAACTTAGGTAAGAGAAAGTTGTGTGATATGCGGCCCTCACACCAAATCGTCCATTCCTAAACAACTAACTCATTCTTCAGGATGGGAACCACTGCTTTAGCTAATAAATAAATAAAAATAATAAGGTTCTGTTATTTGTTCTTCAGCAAACTACTAATATCATTTATGATAATTTGATCAACTGGTTGGTTGGGGAATTTATTCTATTTTTCATCAAGATAGATGATCAATATCAATCCTGAAATGTATATCATAAATTTATATGTGGAAAACATGAACAATAAAAACGAAATACATATAAAACGGTGATGGTGTGATTGTCGTTTTTGTGAAAGTTGTATTATCTGTTCCGAGAGATGATTGATATTCCCCTGGGCATAGAACCTTCATAGAGATAAATAAAATATTAGAAATAACAAAATAAACCCATCTCCATCCCTGAAAAGAGTAGATGTTCTATTTTGTGTTTTGAAATGGGGGGGGGGGGGGGGGGAAGGTTTAATAATTAAGTTTACAGCAGGGGAAAAAAAAAGGCCCCGGTTGAGTTGATCTGAAAAGTTGTAGGTGGGGGGGGGGGGGGAATAATAATAC
>JAAAKE020088344.1:0-21448 GCA_010014785.2 Anisolabis maritima | reverse complement strand
AAGACAAGAAGGAAAATCAGTTTTGCATCGAATTGTTACTGGCGATGAAAAATGGATTTATTTTAAGAATCCTAAACCTAAAAAATCATGGGTTAAACCGGGATAACCATCAACATCGATTGCAAAATAGATCTATTCGGCAAGAAGGCAATGCTCTGTTTTTGGTGGGATCACAAAAGTGTGGTGTATCATGAACTTCTAAAACCTGGTGAAACTGTTAATACTAATCGCTACAGACAAGAAATGATCAATTTGAACCAGGCATTGATCGAAAAATGACCAGAATGGGCCGGAAGACACGGCAAAGTAATTTTGTTACACGACAATGCGCCAGATGGAATGAAACCAGTTTTTATATATATTTTTTTTTTTTTTTTTTTTTTTCAAAATAGTTGTCCTTGAAATAGAGGGTTCCGAAGATTAAATTATTTTCCAATGTTATGGCTGTTTTTTTGTAATGGTTTCTTATTAAATTTACAATGAAGATATCAATTCTGTTGATGTTTGCTTTATCGTAAATTTTTTTGTTATTTATATATTGAAGGTAGTTCGTACTAACGGTAAATTCGTCACTGTATTTATTCTTTATGTTACTTTTTCCCATGCGGTTTAAATACATTATTTGAATATTTAAAAAAGGATCTCTGACTTTAATTGAATGGCGTAGCTCGAAGGGGTGAATTTGGGTTTAGCAAAATAAAAAATTTTTCCTTCTGGTAGGAGGGCCAATGAAAAATTTGCCTTATTTTTTAGAAACCCCCTAGCTGCAGTCAGATTTGCTTATACATACAACAACCCCAGCACAATGGAATAAAAGCCAGTGCCTTTCGGCTCTAATATCCCATCTTTTATATAAGCCATTCCTATTTTTATATTCTCTCTATATATATAGGGAATGAATGTAAACCACAAATGAATTTTTATTAAACCTAGGTGCAAAAACATATGTTTATTTTTCAACATAACCAACCATTTTCGAGGTCAATAAATTTGCTCCAACGATGCACTAAAGCGTAAATACTCTGTGAAAAAAGACTTTCAGACGAATGCACAACTAATCATGAACCATCCCCTTGACCTTATCGCAGTCTCGAAACTTCGTTCCATGAAGATAATTGGAATACACAACATTTTGGTTATGATTTACAATTTCTCTGCCTCAAATTAAAAAAAAATTATTTTAAAGATTTCGCGATTGGTAATTTGTACGAATTTATGACACGGTTTTAGATACATTCGAACATCTTAACTCATCAAGTGGATCAACGGCAAGTGAAATAATTTCATTTATTAAAAGTCAAATCTGCAAAGATTCCATTTTCACTACAAAATAATCATCGTGCAAATAGTACAGTGTTCAAGGGTGCCAGTCGACCTTCCTTAAGTCAATAAAAGTTGCAATCAACACAAAATTTCAAGAAAAACATGACAAAAATTGCCATAATTTGGAAGCGATTTACAAATAAAAAAAAACTAATTTTAAAAAAATTACAGTTGAAAAATAATTCATTAATTATCTTTTAAGAAAAGAACTTTATTGAAATTAATTTTTTAATGAAAAATTTTTTGTTTTATTTGTAATAAATTTGTACTATATTTGTTAGTTTCAAATTCTGTTAATTTATTAAAGTTTACATGGGACATTAAAACCAAAAGCGTCAGTTTGTAGTATATATTTACTTACAAGATATTAACGAGAAATTGCAACATAACTGAGAAATAACATTAAGCACATCTTAATAAAATAGGTATATATAAGATGAGGAATAGAGCCAAAGGGTTGCTGGGATGAGAGGAGACGTATGATGTGTTCATGAAATTATCATTGCCCTAGCCTTCTGAATTCGGGATGTAAAATTATAGTTAAATAAATTAAGAGGACTTGCAAATACTGACTGTCTTTTTGTTAAAATATTTTAACAGATTGGAATTTTATTTTTTCTCTTTCTCATTTTCTATAGAAATTTTAGGGGACATAGGGAATGGGTAAAATAAATGGTCTGAAAAAGTTTGCCCCCCATTCAACTCAAAATCAAATAACCTGATATAAAGAGGCTCAAATGAATAATTTCCTCGGAGCTATGTAGAATTAAAAAAATACTTTTGAACAAAACCTGAGCTTCTTGAAAACGATATTCCTGAACCGGAAAAAGAGCTGGTTTCATTCTTCTAAAATTATTTCAACAAAAATCAGAAGAACGGGAAACAATTTGTACAGTAAAGATGAGTGGTTGCGGATTTAAATGAAGTTTTCAACATGAATATGGGTTAGTACTAATTTATTTTGTTCCCAACGCTTAAATTTTTGCATTTAGTTTTAAAAGAATAATGGATGAATATTATTTATTTCAGATTGTACATGTTAAATGTACAAGTTTATTTATTTATTTTGAGAAATTTTTATTCAATTTTTTTTAACTTAAATGTTCTATCATTGGTGGCGTTCTACCGAACGAAAAAGGTTGAGAACCGCTGGTAGAGGTGATTTATGTGAAACTAGCAAATTTTTTCCTTGTCATTTATCTCTTATTTGAGAGGTCGGCATTGAATATCACGACCGGGAGAAGAAAAAGGCTCGTCGCACAGCCTGGCGGCTGATGAGAGATCGGAGGGAATTGAAGAAATGCCAGTCTTGGCTCTGGTAATTCCTAACTTTACTTTAATTAACGCATTGACAAAATGTGAGCCCCTGAGTGACGAGCAAGTTTACTCAGAAAAATTTTTAAAAAATATTCAAATTTATAAATAAAATAATCCATTACAACGACTAATTAATTTCTAATCTGGCAAATAGTCTATTAATTAAATTCGAAATTTATTTTATAGCTGGGTTCTTTAATGAATGGATTATAGAGCCAGCTCTGCTCTCTAGGGCAGTAGTGTGCCCTTTTGACCTGCTTATAAATTCATTTTTTAAGAAATTGAAATTTTTTCCGATTTAAAAAACAAAAAACATTATAAAATTTTAGAAGAAAATATATTTATTATTTTTTATTAGTTTGTATTTGATTTTTAGATAAGAATATTGAGTGCTAAAGGTAAAAAATATTATCAGAAAATTTTATTAGAATAATATACTTAAAATTTATGAGCAAACAATATCTAAGTGATGTATATATAATAAGAAAACAGTCGCTTCACTTTACCTGAATGAGAAGGAAAATATTTTTATAAATTCTAAAGGAGATGTTTAAATTTTTCCTTGGATTCCGGGGATTTGCGTTAAAAAACAACAAGCCAGGAAAGATAAATAAAACAAAATCAATAATAATTAATAATACGAGAGCTATTTTTTAAATAAGGTCACTCCGTTTTAAAAATAAAAATAAACAGAATATATTTTCGCGACAGATTTATTTTCAGATTCGACATACTTTCTTTTATTTTTCCATTGTTTGTTCAAGCACTTGTCATACCTTACAACTGAACTTGGAATACCTTCTACAAAGTTTGCCAACCGTTCCGATAACCATGTGTTCACGGCCGTACTTCAAAAGGTGAGATAGCAGAAAAAACTTATCTAATTACACCAGCAAGTTATAAAGGGTCTAAATTTATTTAACTAATTCTCATTCTGATTATTAGTAAAACAGTAAATAATAAATATGATTTATAATTTTTCCAATTATTTTAAAATACTTTAATTTAATTAAAGAATATTTATTAATAAAAGTGCTCTTCAAATAATAATTAAAAAAAAATATTAATAAACATTCTTCTTATCTTTTTGTTAAGAGGCTCAAATTATTGTTTATTGAAAAAAAATTTAAATTTTTCTTGCTTTTAAGGATGGGATTTTTGTTAGCGTTAAAATTATTTAATTATTTTTTAGAAGCTCATGAGCTCATTTGGTACGAGGTTCACCCAGCCTGTCATAAAAATTGAAGGCCCGTTTAACTGAGCATTCAACACCTCAGTGGCAACGGACTTGTTAAACCTTGTTGTAGATATTTTTTTTATTATAAAAAAAGTCAATTGAAAATTATAAAAAAGGAGTTGGGGGTTTTAATTCCATCTATCGCCCATATCTCTTCCCACCCACACCTCCACCCCTCCCTTTCAAATTAAGTTATAAAATTTCAAACGATTTATTTAATTGGAATTTACAAGTTTCTCTTTACAAGTAAATAAAAAAATTTGTTTATCGTTAAATTGATGGAGGGGGAATCCTCCTCCTCTTCCCCCATAACTCAACGCCTATGTGTATTATGGAAATACAGAAAGAACCATATTTATATAATTTAAAAATCAAAAAGGCTTAATATTTCCATGGGATTTAGAAAGGCCTAAAAAGTTTTATAATCCACTTTTAAAAGAAATAAACAAAGTTGTTGGTAAGATTTATTAAAAAAAAAATCTTTAGAGTATATATAAATGTGCAATAAATGACAGAAAATAAAAAAATGTATGTTTATTAAGTAGAAATTATGATTATGGTAATCCGTTGCATGACTATACCATCATTTAAAAGTTACTTTTTAAAATAAAAAATTTTTCCGTGATAAGTAGAATGAAATATGAACTAAAAGGAATATTTTTAGGAAAATGAAATTTTTAAAGACTAAACATTTACAACTTAATTGAGTATTTTAAAATGTTTCAAAATAATTAAATTAATAGTATAAACAATATATCAAAATAATATCTATCTATCAAGGGTGGCCAAAATTTATTATAGTAAAGTCGTCTACACGCATCTAAAATAATAATGATAAGGGCGCATATAAACGGCCGAATTATTTAGAGATAAGACAGATTAAGACTTCAAAAAATACGAGGGTGAAAATTAATTTTTTAGATTCAAGAGACCTTAATTCGTAGAATCAGTAAAATCTTGAGTTCTGATTAATATCCCTTATATCACTCTTCTTCGGGTGTTATAGGAAAATAAAAAAGTCAAGTCACAAAAAAAATGGAAGAAAAAAAGGGTCAAGTAAAAAATCTTACTCTGTTCTTCTCTTAAGAGAAGGTGCAACAAATTTAATATTAAAATAAAGAATGAAAAATAAGTTTATATTTATTTAAAAATCCTTAATTTGGTTTTATGAAAAATTTGCCCGATTTCTTCTCCGTCTTTTATTTGAAAGTTTTGATGGAATTTTCTTTTATAATTTCGTGGTATGTATATAACTCTACAAAGTATTTGAATTCCGTGAAATTATTGAAATAGCATTTTCACAATGACATGGTTGCTTGTAGAGATTAATTAAGAGATGTCAAGAGGAGGAGGGAAATCGAGCCAATGGAATTCAGAAGAGGAAATAATCAGTATGGCTGGTAATGATGGTCCTTTGTTCCCAAATATTTCCTGTCCCTCCAGAGGTCGATGGAACGCGCGCACAGTCGCCAACGAAAATCTCTGTTCACCATTGAGAGAATCAATTATTAATAATAATTCTCCAACTATTTATAATTATAAATTTTTGAATTAAATAGAATTAATTTGTTTTCATTAAAGAGTATAAAAATTTTCAAAATAATAATAGATAAAATAAAACGATTAAAAAATATCAATTGTTACGATAGTAATTCTTTCCTTACTAGGATATATTTCATTACTCCTTGCTCTAGGACCTAAATGCGACTAGTAAAAAATGTTTAAATTTATCTTAGTCTTAAATGAGTAGATTCGTCGAAATAAATGCAAAAAGTAGAATTAAGTGAAATTTTCAAATGAGTGATTTTAACCAAAATTGAATTCAACAAGTCCATAACCGCCACATCAAAAGACAATCACGTCCCACTTGTTTAGGGTTAGTGCAGCAGAGTCTGGAATTTGCGTCCCATTGACATTCGGATCCCAGTTTCGTCAGGAATTATTGGCTCACCTGGCTGACACATGATGGCTCTTAGAGGTGCCCTTTTTTATCGGGCTCGCCACTATCTACCCCGGTTCAAGGTCACAGCTGTCATCGCCTGATGCTAAATTAGCCCTCTTTTGTACAACATGGAGTGAAAAGGCCCGGGACTTGCCATTATATGGCATCACCATATGATTTTTGGAAAGTAACAAACTTCAAAAGATTCATGTCAAATTTTCACGACATTTAGGCCATTTAAATACGAGAGGTCGTATAAGTGACGCTACTAGTAATGAGGGCTAATCATCACTATAAAAATAAATAAAATATAAAATTTGAACCAATTAAGAAAGTTTCAAAATTGCTCCACTAGGCTGAGAACTCAAAAAAACTCAAAGAGAAAATGACAAGCAAGGATGATGACCTAGTATTCAAATTCCGCACAACTCAGGACCTGCCCTTATTATTCGGTAAAATTAATATTCGAAAAATTATTTTGACTTGTTAGATTTTAACTTAAATGAATTATCCCTTCATAGGCAGTTTGTTGTTTGGTCTTTTATTAAGAGCCTATATTTGACATTTTTTTACATAATATATGTATAATTAATATATGTATAATATGTATAAATTATTTCATAATTTTATTTATTCTAAGTCATATTTGGCTAATAAAAAAATTAAAAACAAAATAAAAAATATTTTTATAAAATGTAAATTAAAATAAAATAAATATTTAGTATGTTAACATTATAATATTTTTAAAATGTTTATTCAAATTTTTATTATTAGGAAAAACAATGTAAAAACTTTTTTTTTAACATTAAAATAACAATCTAGAATTTGAAATTAATATTTTACTAATTAAAAAAATAATTTAAGCAAGTTTAAATTTTATATGGGAAGGCAGGGCGGTAAATATAATTCGTATGTTAGTATGCTTTTCATATAAAGTATGTAAATATAAGAATGAAAAGTTTTTGAAATGAATTTCAAAATAAAAATAAAATTTCAAGCAAAAACAATTTTTTTTTGTCCTTCCTCTTGATGGGAAAGAAACGCACAAAATTTTAGAAAATATAAATCAAATTTTTTTTTTCTTTTACCAGAAATCATTGGACATTAATATATAAATATTACGATATCCATTTTCGGTTCATATTTATTTAAATAAATTGAAAGCCAAAATGATTTAAATAAATTTTATCTCTTACGACTGAAAGCAAACATTAAATCATGAAAAAAGAGCTTTGTCTTTGCTCCAAGGGACAGGGGCCATAACAAATATTCAACTTGTGGATATAAAAGAAAAATAAATCATCCATATTCAGTGGCGACAAAAATTATTTGCACATCATAATTTTTTGGAATTACTAAAAGAATGGCTGAAATGAAAATTATTATATTATTATCCTTTGATTTATTAACAAATTTTATTAAATTTTCTAAAGAAAAAATGAAACTAAATGAAAATAAATAAATAAAATTCACTAAACAAAAAGTATTTCCCACACTTCAACATTTCAACTAATATTTTAACAAATATATATTTATTTCATTTCTAATATTTCGTTTGTTGCCATCAATTAGAGACACATAACTAACTAAAGATTTAATTATACGTATTTAAGTCTATTTTTCTCCATTCTTCTATTAACACCTCTTAAACTTGGTCTTCTGCTTTCTTATTTTTAAATTCAGGTACTGTCACACATTTTCTATAATATTAACATCTGGCGATTGGGGTGGGCTATGAAGACTTCGAGGCACTTCCACAACAGCCACCTCCAAGTTTATCTTGACGTATGCTTAGCATCATTATCTTGTTGAAAGATAAATGATTTTTAAATTCCTAATCTTTTGACACTCAATTAAATTATGCCGCAAGATATTCCTATAAAGGGAATTCATTGTTTGTTCAATAAAAACCCGCTCCCTTTTGCAGACACATAACCCCAAACCATCACATGACCTCCAGCATGTTTGACTGTAGGAATTATGTTTTGTGGCTTGAATTCTTCATTTGGTTTTCGACTTGCATATCTTCTATAATCACTGCCAAAGATAAATTTGCTCTCATCTGACAATAAGACATTCTAAAAATCCATAGGGCTTATTTCTGAATTCTTTTGCAAATGCAAACCTCTTCTTTATATTACTTTCACAAATAAAAGGTTATAGTGAACTTCTGCAGTGGAAATTGGTTTTATGAAGTACATTCCCAATAATACTCTCACTAACCTGTTTGTGAAAAGTTCAGACGACCATATTTGGAATTTTCTTCTTAAGAATCGATGAGCCTTCATTTTAAAGTAGTTCCTCTTTCATTAAACCTTTTAATGATGTATTTAACTGTAGACATTTAAAAGAGGATGGCAAACTTTTATTTTGGTTTCGCAGTTCAATCATTATGAAGCGAATATCATTTGACATTTCTTGCATTTTACCCATTTTATTAAAAAAATTTTCAACTTGTCAGGTCTTTAATAGAAATTTATCACAATATATCGCAGTAAAATTATTATTTTAGAAATAAAATAAATTATTTATAAAACATTTCTATGCAAAGTGAGAGTACTTTTTTTTAGTGGATTTCATATTTTTTCATTTAAAAAAAAAAATCCATTTCATATTTTGTAATTTTTTTCTTTAGAAAATATAATAAAATTTATTAATAAATCAGAGGATAATAATATATAATAATTTTCATTTCATCCATTTTTTTAACAATTTCAAAAAATTAATATGCAAATACTTTTTGTCGCCACTGTGAAATTTATATGAATTTTTGATATATAAATTAAGGGAAAAAAAATATCACTTTTGGTTTTAATAAAATAATTATTAAAGTTTCTTTCAAATGGATTATAAAAAAAATCCGTTTATATACTTTGGGTATTGAGTTGTCTCTTCTCTCTAATGGTATTTGAAACATTATTTTCTTTTCGTTTACGAAGTTTAACGTCGACACGGGATTGCACTTTTTAGTGACATTGAATTCTAAATTTCATCTTCAAAATATAAAGCATATTTAATTTATAATACAGTCATTTTAATCAAAATTTATGATTAAAATTTGTAATAATTTAAGTGTTTTAAAAAATGACCATTGATAGAAATCATAATGAGACCAAAAGGAATAACGTTTTCAATGGAAGAACCAATTCGGTTCCTAACTATACAATATTTCGGATAGGTCAATTTTACAACAACAACAACCATTTTTAATAATCTAATTTCAACAATGGATGCTTACCGGCATTAATGAATATTTTTAAATTACTACCCCTTGTTATATTGTTTATTTTATTCTTAATTTCCTTTATTCCATGTATTTTCAGTGAGATGATGACTTAATTGAAAAATCATCAACAGAGAAATTAGGCGTAAATGAAGTTCGCGAATTATTCATAACCATTTTACAAATGAATCTTTTTTTTTTTATTAATTTTCTATATATTTTATTTAAATCGGCCCCATTTACTCATAATTGATAAATTTATTAAATTAATATTAAAAGAAATTATTAAATTTCATTCAAATTGAAATAATTGATCATTTAGCATCCAGGGGCAAAATCAAATAAAAAAAAATGAAGTATAAAAAGATGACTTGAAAATTAATAATTTTGAAAAAAATTAAATATGACCGAGTATCATCAATAAAGATACTTTCGAACACTTCTTAGAGAAAAACTAGGAATTTTTATTAGCTAGAGGTGAGAATTGCAACAGATGGTACTTTGCAATATTAAACAAAAAAGTTGAACGGTTTCTTGTTGCAAGGTTTTCGGTAAGAGAAAGTCCCCAGCATCCCTCCTTCTCATCCTCCTTTTTCTTTTTCAAGGAAGGAAGGATTTCGAAAAAGAAAAAAAAATCTCTTTTTAACATTTTAAGAGATTCATAAAAATACATTTTCTCTATTGAAAAATAAAAACTTTGAACTTATAGCAATTTTTTTTTACTAAAATATGTGAAGTTTTAATTTTTAAATTCTAAATGTTTATTTTACCAATTACTTGAAATAATAAAAAAGTCCAAAGTTAAGAAAAGGAATACATTTTATTAATTTTTTTATTTAATTTAATATGATTCATAAATTTTAATTAGTAAAATTATTAATTAAATTTCATTGATTCTTATAGATAAAAGAAAATGTTTAAACGAGGATCTTAAAGTTAATTCATGATCCCTGGTACACTGGCGCAGTTAAGGGATGTCAGGGTTTGTTTTGTTGCTTGACCTTGCTTAATAAATATGGCCTCGGTAGCTGTTCTTCTTCCCGCATGCTCGGCACAGTTAACCGCTCGGTAAAGTCCGTTCGACTAGTTTGAACAAATTTCTGATTTTTCTTGAAATTATGGTTTAATCAACTCATTAAAAAGTCTAATATCAGAATCTATCCAAAAGTCATTTTTATTTTGGCATGGGCCTAGGGGCCTTGATAGTTGTACCGCCAGGGGAGCCCCATCGGTTTAATTCGCCTCTGCATACAACTAGATCCCACAAACAAAAATAATCATAAATAAACATCAAAAGATTTCTTTTAAGATTTTATTTTTTGAGGTATTAAGAAAAAAAAAAAAAACTACAACCACAAACAGGCGTGGTTTAAACTTGAATAGAAAAAGCAATTGACATCTTTCATAATGAATCATATATATATATTCATTTTTTTTTAATAGATCAATCATCTGCTTGATAAATATTTATAATATATTTTTATATAAGTGAAATCAAGCATCAATAAAACGATAAAAAAAAAATACCATTGAATATGCCCTTACTGTGAACATATTTTTTTATTGAATTGACACTTGAAATTATGAATAATTTTTTACAATCTAATTTCGAGCTAATGCAAACGGGAATTATAATTAGTATTGAGGGGAGTCTAGTGCAATGTGTAGGTTGACCCTTAATACTTTTTTTTTTTGTTACTTCGTGCCAACATTTTCCATTCATTAAAACTCGCCGCTTTATCAAGATGGTCGCCCAATATGGCGGGCGGGAACAATATAACTAGATATGTTCCCGTTATTTCCCTTTTTTTTTTTTTTTTTTTTTTTCTTCTTAAATAACATTGCGTGTAGTGAGAGGGTTGTGTGGTGAGGGGCGGTCGCCTCTAAAGAAATGATGTGTGTTTTCGGGTAAGGGTATATTTTTTACACCGACATGGAGAGGGGAGCTTTGTGAATATGCCACTTCATTGAGTCACGCGACATCAGTTGAGTGTCTATACTTCGATCATTTTTTTATACCACTTGAGTTGATGAAGGGTATAGTCACCTCGACTAAAATAACCCAACCTATAACCATAAAAATTAGATCAACTTTAACTTATAAATAATGTATTCGTTTTTTTAACGTAAAACTAAAATCTATCATTCCTATTTTAAAAAAATTGTCTTTCGCGTAAAGGATTGATGTTCAATTAAAAAAAAAATATATACTTTAAGTAATTTTTTTTAATATAGAACCTTATTATTTATTTTATTTTCTTCTTTGTCGCTTCTTTTAGTTATCACTCTTATATTATGTTCAATTAGGGATCCCATTCGTCCCGGTCTGACCGGGACAGTCTCAGTGTTCTGACAACTTTAATTCCGGTCGTCAAATATCACGGAATTTTTTCAATCAAATTAGATTTCCATGTGATTTTTTTCCAACTATAAATTTTTCAAAAGCACAAAGTGTTTCATTTTACAAACATTTTTATTTGCGTTACAATAAAAATAAGAAAATTCTATCTTACTTTTTTTGAAACAAAAATTAGGCAGTAATATAATTTGCAAAACAATATTTATATTATAAAAAATAAACGAATAGAAATTAAATATGAAAGGGAAGTATCGTTACTACTAAATAATGCAATTTTTCATACTATATTTTTTTATAGCAAGGTTTTCATGGCGCTCATCAACAAAGGCTATATGCTCGATTTTTTATTTACGAAAAATTATATCTCTGTTCAATGTTAAATTTAAATTAAAAAAAGAATTACTTGAAAATCTATTAGTAGATAATTCCACTTTTTAGTTAATCTCAAATTTTAGTTGACATTTTTCAAAAATTACTGAAAAATCACGTTATTAGTAATTTTTTCGTACATTTTTCAATTGCCAGTTGGAGAATTAATAATTCGGCGTTTTGTATTTTTTTTTCTTTTCGTTGCGTCAAGAGTGGCGATTTATGATTTTTTCCCCATTTATATTTACTTTTAAAATATGAAATGGTAAATTTTTTTTATAATTTCTTTTTTTTTTAATAACGTCACAATACACATTTATTTATATTAATCCTTAATTGCTTTTAAGAAGAATCATAAGAACGCCGTGATAATTAGAAAGAGAACGAAATGAAGGAAAGCAAGAGACGCGAGAAGATACACTTTCCCTTCCGCCTCCCGACCCCCTCCCACAGCAGAACAGACTTGCTCTCTATGGTTTCCAATGGACTCGGAGCAAATGGAGAGGGGGAAGCGCCACCTCCCACCAGGTCTCTTAATTCAGGTCCCCTCTCTGTTTCCAAGCGAACGACTGCATTCACATTAGTCCTCACCCGCGTCATTTTTTTACCTTTTATTTGACTAGAAACTATTATAAACTTTGTTTAGAACATGAATACTAAGAATAAATTCCGATAGATTAACAGAAGAGATTTGTATTGATCCATGTTTCACAAAAGTTGACATTAAATACTTTTAAGAATTCCAAAAATAGTAAAAATGATTCATGTCTCTACCCATCGACTAGGACACAGGGATTTCAACCTGACTCTTAGATTCTTTGCAATTTTGTTCAATACAATTCATCATTTTACTCAATATTTTGGGATATTTAAAAAAGCAATTGTTTCTTAATTTAAAAAATTGTTTCTTCTCATATAAGCAAAATACCTAGTCTAAGTTAAGGCCTCATGGGGTGGCTCTAGCCCCTCATAATCGCCACTGGTTGGATTGAACGTCTAAAATCTGCTTTTCATTGTTTTATATTTGAATCTCTTTACATATTATTCAATTAAATTTTAATGTAGTTTAAATTTACATATTAAATGCTTTAATTACAAAATTTATTACTAATTTCACAGTTAGTGTTGTACATATATAATAGTTAATTTATTTTCTAGTCCCTATGGTCTTCATATAAGTTTCAACAAATTTGTATCAATTACGGTCTAACCGTCTTTTTTGGATAATCTTAAATATTATTTATTCACATTGAAACGAAACAAATTACTTAATATTTATTATCATCTATCATGTTTTTATTTAATTGACAAAGGGATTTATTTTTTTTTTTTTTAATGGGTATGAGAAGAGACAAAAAAATGGATTTATAGGGTATTAAAATTTATCAAATTTAATTTTAAAAATATAAAAAATAATATCAATCTTTATCTAATCTCATAAGATTCAAAAACACCAAGGAATCAAATTTATGGGGTAGTTTTAATTACTATTTTATAAAAAAAATCAACTCTTGATTCAAACTTTGATATCCATCATATATAAATATATAAACACAGGGAGTTGTTGGTTGCTAGATCCAGAAAAATGTCATAACATAGGACTTATCAAATACTAAATTTCCTACCAGCTTTTACTTTAGAAGTAACAATTATTTGCGTATTAAACATATGTCTCTATCTCATTTTAACATTGAAATTTAAAATTTTTCATTTCCTACTAGTCTTTGTGATAACCAATGCAGAACGGATGCCGCCGGGGATCGAACTGGACTTTGACAAATCAAAGCCAGACTTCAAAACATTTTCGAATAAAGCAATTGATTTAATGATATTGATCAGAGAGAGAGGGGGGGGGGGGAATCTCAGTGGCGGTTGCTCTACCACTCCCTCTCAATTATTATTCCATTTGCTCCACTTGTTATGCTTTATGGCGAAAGCTTTTATAATAAATAGAGAGCGTCAAAATCTAATCTAGGTTTTTTATAACCTGATTATCTATTACAAGTCCTTGGGATCTTCTTGATAATTAAATTTCCACGGCTTCGAATGAAAAAAATTCCTAACTTATGAATATCTTTTCTAAATAATAATTTTCACTCTTGGGTGTTAAAAAAATTTTCCAAATCGATTTTTTTTTTTAAGGGAAAAAAATAATTGTGCTAACTCATTAGCCATTTTTGAGATTGCCAAGTTCTATAAAATCGTCAAAATAAAAGGCCTGGTCTCCTGTCTTCGGAAATATAAACGAAGACTATAACCATTTCGAGGAAAGTGAGGACGAGAACACAAGGACCTCCTTTAGAGAGCTGTCTGAGTTGTCTTTAAGATTCAAGAGTACAATAGGTACGAGGCGATTATGTGATAAGGCACAAATGGTGCCTCCTGGACTTGAATCAGGATCTTGCACTTTTCCTGCGGACACAATCACTCAATGTATATGGGTGTTAACGCAGATATCCACTTAGATTTTAAATTTAAATAAAAAGAAAAAATTATTGTAGTTTAAATATTTTGACCAATGGTCACTAGGCGGCAGTCTAGTACTTATCTCCTCGAGTCCATAGGATGACTCATATTTTTCCCCTCGCAATTTTTTGACCCTTGTTTTTTTTTTTTTTTTTTTTTTGTTTTTTGTATTTCACTTCGCTCGTTCGTCTCGATTGCGCAGCACATACACGTGTTCGTTTCATTCGTTTTCCTTTGTTCGATTTTGTCAACATACCCAAATTGTGTATTGTTCGTCGTGACAAATCGTGTGGAATAATTATTATATTGAGTATTTTAATTTATTCAATATACTGAATATATCTATCTCTTCGTTCGTTGGATTACATTCCACTTGCAGTCTAAAGACTTGGAATATTCGTCGCAATTGGAAACTTCTCCATCCACTGGTTGTTCTCCACAACGATTGAAGTCATCGAACAGCATACCTGTTAACCCTTTCGCACCTGAGTCAACCAACCTTCTGAGTGCTTCAAGTATTCAACAAGAGCAGACCGATTTCTTTATTTATTATGTAAAATATTTTAAAATATTTAACAACATATAATATATTTATAATAATGTTGTTCTTTAAATTTAGTTTCCTTTTGCCTTCAACTTAGATTTATAATAAATTTGGGAAGATTGTTCTAAAATAGATTCATAATTGCCTTAACAATGGGTGAAAATGAAATTTTACTCAGAAGGATACATCTCGTATTTTCGCTACCATATATTAAGAAATATTTTTTTTTTTTATTTCTTTACTCCGATTACTCTTACAACGATTTTGCTCACCTCTTTTTAAAATGAATTTTTTTTTTATCATTTTAAATAACATGGTTTTGTATGGTTCATTTCAATTTTATGAGAGAAATAAATATTACAGTTATTTGTTTATTTCGATAATTATATTAGTAATTCCAAATAATAAAATGAAAAAATTTCAGCAATTTGTATGAAATTTTCAAAACAATCAAAGTTCAGTAAAATATTTTTTGGATTTTATAATAATAATAATTAAATGGTATTTAATCATAGGGGGGATTTCACTCGAATTATATATATTTGTTAATTCTTTTTTTTTACAGCAAACAAGAGGGATATAATCATTATTTCAATGTCTATATTGTATATTTCAATCATTGTTTGACATCATCAGGATAATTATTAATGAATATCCTAAAACAAATTTGTTTCCATCCGCTTGTTTCCAAGTTGGTCAATATTACCGGATTTTAAGAATAGGAAATAGTGTCTGCCGGTGTGTTCATATTTAAATTCCACAAACAGAATTCCAATTACCTTAGAAAATTAGATATAATAACAAAAAAATAAAGTTATGGCATGAAGGACTTGGCCATATTCATGTTGTGGTCTTGAAACAATTATTAACCAACGACCTAGCCAGTCTAGGGAGAAGATTTTAAAAGATTCTTTTGTTTGGCTCCGTTAGGAAAAACAATTTAGAATTTAGACTCAATTCACAAGAAATTGAAGGTGGAGAATTAATTTATAGCTAGGATGGAGTAATGCCTGTACATTCATTGGGAGGTGGCAACTATTTGCTAATTTTTAAAAGACGATTTTTCTGGTTACTTTACAATGTTTTAAATATTTTTGAAAGGAAATTCTACAAATATAACAAACAGAATATATTAATCTAGACTAATTAAATTTTTAATAAAAAGAGAATTGCAGCGGAGAGGACAACGTTATTACTTTACAACAGAACGGAAGATCGGTACATGATATGAGATCAATTGTGAAGAATGCCAGTTTCATCTTTTTAATAAAGGAAGTCCCAGATGAAGTCGTTAATAAGGGAGGGTATATTTTTAATCGGATACCAACGAAGCAAACCACTAACTCTTCTCAGACAATGAAAAAACTCGAACTTACTCATTTTCGAACTTTTGGATGTTAATTGAGGACAACCATCGAAAAGTAGGTCAAAACGGATTTATAAAAGAACTTAAATATTCCTAAATCCATCCTGGGAAAAGCTTTCGAATTCCCAAATGCAAAATAAAAAATTATGTTTGCAAAACTTGTAATAAATTATGTTTAATCATAATTATCATGATTTACAATCAAATGAGTTCATGTGTGCACAAACCCACACAAATGAAACGCAATAGACGGGAAATTACTCAGAAATCTCCAATTGACTGGATATTAAATTTTTTAAGAATTTTTTATAAATTTTATTTAAAGGGAAATAAATATGGAATGATTTGACGCACGGGCAATCAAATATCTGCTTTTAATTTGGAAAGTTTATGTAAAAAAAAGCAAAAAAATAATATCCATTTTCATTAATATAAATTTTAATATCGATTTGAACAATATTTTCTTTCACTCTAGAATATCAAGTCGAGTAAGATTTCTAAAATTTCTCTTTGAAAAATTCAAGTAATATCCGAGTTCCACAATGTCGGAACAACTTCTCAATGGACTGGCATATCTTTTTATAAATAGACACGTGAGCATTTCACCTGACACGATTTTGGATCGATTTGCTAACGAACCCCGCCGTTTTGATTTTGTTATAAAATCCAAATGCCAACATCTTTTTTCTTATGCTTTTATTGTGTACGTATCTTGAAAGAGACAAATTTTGAATTATGGTCTTGTATTTCATATTGTTTTGTTATAGTGATTTTCGGTTTTTAAATGGTAATTAGAAAGTTCTCAAGTGATTGATTGCTATTAAAACTGATTGTGAAAAAAATCCCATCTCCCCTCCACAAAATGAAATCCTGCAAATTGTACTGATTACAATTAATATTTTAAATAATGAGGTAAGACTAAGTATTGATGAGTTAACCTCCTCCTATTTTCATAAAATCAACAAAGGAGAGATGTTTATTGCAAGTTTGTTAAATTAAAGACATATTGTACTGATAATGATAAGCATATCTCATTATTACCGAGTTCATTCTTGGCATTTGATTAATAGCAAATTTAATTCTACAAATTCAACGAGTAAATTGAGAATAAGCCAAAGGTGGCTGTCTTATTTAACAAGAAATATCTTCATTTCAAATTTAGGTCAGAGGAGCATTAAATTTTTAATCAATAATTTATCGCATATTATAAATGAAAGGGGCGACGGATTATCGGATCATTATTTAAAATTAAAGCCAGATTTGTTGATGTTCAAATATTCCACCCCATCTGTTTCATAGATATCGACTCATTTTTTATTTATTTCTTCTGTAAATCATTTTAACGACAACAATATCTTTTATTTTTAAGGGCCTAACTCAAATATGTTTTAAATGTGGAGAGGAAAAATAACTCACTAAATATATACAACAAAAAATTGCACTATTATAGTATAAATGTAGAATTTAGAGCTTTATTATAAAAAAAAAGAACAAAAAAAGAAAAAAAGATGAATGAAGAGATATATTCGCAAGTACTTTCGAGCACATAAAGTTGTAAATACTTGTAATCCAATTAAAAAAATATACGAGAATTAACTTTTGTTTATTTTTTAATGGCCTAGATCCTCACATCGTACACAAATAAATCACTTTTATTTATATCAGTGTAGTAGCAATTTACACAATTCTTACTTCTCTTCTTTAAGAGTAAATGATTAGAGTAAATTAATCAAATAAATTATTTCAAGCTTTGAAAGAAAAGTAGAATGAAGCAATTTTATAAATACAGAGGCGCCCTGGGCGGGAAGTTTGGATTGCTTTTCTTTAAAAAAGAATGTGTGGGGGAGGCGGGAGGACGGCAAATTTATGGGCCATCCGGGGCTAACCAAAAACTAGCTACGCCACTGGGCGAGTCAGGATTATTATTTGGGTAAAGGGTTAGAGCAAATAAATGTTCTTTATAATTTCTCTTTTTTCGGTTCTTATTAGAAATTCCATTTATATTTAATTTCTTTAAGGGGTTGTTTTGGATGGATGGCTACTTGGTTGGAATAAGAAGAAAAAAACTTGGTTTTTCTCATAATTAGCCTTTATTATTTACGTGTGTAGACGTTTCGGTCGCGTCTTGGCTTTCATTAGGACACGATTAAATTTTTTTTTTATTTCATTTTTTTCATGTTGTTTCCTTATCTTTATTAAATTTGTATAGTGATTTTTGCAATTATTGTATTTTTGATGCGAGTGTATAGAAGGGGGGGGGGGGGATTTATTTGAGCGATTTGAATAATTCATTGGCTGCTATTATAAAAAATAATAGAATAAATTTTTTTATTTTCTCTTTTATATATTGTATTTATATATAGTGAGAAAGTATTGCGATTGCAAGATGTCAAGATTTCAAAGGAAATACACGTTTTGAGGTCCTCCGAGTGTAAAAGTGTCTCGCAAAATCTCTCTCTGTGTGTTTGTGTGTGTTTTGCCTGCAAACAAGATTCCTCAAAAACAAAAAAAGGTGCGCGGCTGAAATTTTATAATTAAGCTAGATACCTACGTCGCATGCACCTCAAAGATTTTCAATAAAATAGGCCAAGGGGTACTAGTACTTTGCTGGTGTACATTTTTAGTTTTTTTTTTTATTTTCTTAAAATTCACTATATCGATTTTAATTAAAATTCATATAGACATTATTTATTAGATGATCTTTAAAATTTATCAACCTTTACTCGTTACAAAATTGACTGGGGCTTGATTGGCCCATCATGGGCCAACGTCGCCGAAACAAAAAAATTAGTGTAATAACACATCACTCAGCTTTCATTTTCTTAGGTAAGAGAAAGTGGTATGATGTGCGCAGACATACGAGAATTTTTTTTTTAATTTTAAGAATAAAGACCTTTTTTATTTTTATTTTTAATTAAATCACCATCTAATTCAAAATCAATGAGATGATATTAAGAAACATTTTGTTTAAAAGTTTTCATCTTAAAAAAAAATTTATATAAATACAAGGATAGAAGACGAAGTGAAAAATGCTCTTTTTCTTTCTTTATTTAGAATTTCTTCCCCATGAAGCATCACGGAATCTAGTACAAAGACTAATAAATATAATAAAAATAAAATGAATTGTCTCGATGTGACCCTAAGTTATTTATGCTATGTATATACATTTGAACGCTAATGAAACAAATTCAAACACGGAAAAAAATCAATGGCTTCACAAATGATTTTGCAAAGAAGAAAATAGTAGCTGCACAAAGAGTGTTAGCCAGGATGTAAAAATTTTTTGGTCTGGTTCTGGATATAAATGGTCAAAATACATGTATATATTTTTAAGTTGAATGTTATGATTCTAAGATAATTTTTCATTTTTTTTATATCAAAGTGGAATTCCATAAAAATAAAAATACTTTTTGGTTTTTCTTTAACTTCTGTTGAAAAAACAACCAAGGTGAAAAAAGAAGGTAAAGAGAGCCACCACTTAAAAAAAATAATCATGTCCTTAGACTAGTTGATTGCTGATACAATAACGAGTCTGACGACACAAATTGAAACGAGAGGGCGGGAGATTGTATGAATGGCTGTCGAAATGACGGGCAGCGCGAGAGTTAGTTTTGTAATTCGAAGGGAAGCTAACGAGCAGTTCACATCCATCGACTTTGGGGGGATGAAGAGTGAACCAAAAGGGAAAGAAGAGAAAGGGAAAAGGGGAGTACACAGGCTGATTGCCTCCCCCCATGAAAAGGGCTCGAGGGCCACCCGGTTGGCCAAATATTTCCGTGATCTGGCAGCATTAGCACCGACGAGACCAAACTGCGCGAGCGCAGTTTAATGAAAAAAGAGAAAAAAAAAAAGGGGGCCAAGGGCAGGAGTGGGAAAATAACGCCCATCCCCTTTGATTCATACGGCAACATAACATAGAATTCCCACCATCCCCACATCTTTGCAAGATACCTCCACCCACAAAATACGGCCAAGCTTTGATTTATGTCATCGAGGAGAACAATTTCTTTTGAGAGCTTCTTTTTCTTCTTGTTCTTTTGCCAATTTTCAATATATATTTTTTTTTGTTTTGTTTTGTTTTATACATTGAAATAGACAATTATTTAGTATATTATAAAATAGATATATACCATATAGTAAATTTATTGAGTTAGTATGGAAAAAAAAGAAAATTTTTTAATCATTTGGATTATTAATTTGAAGGAATATGCAAGCGTTCGTTGATTTCAAGAAAAAGTAGTTGTTGCTAGCTATTGCCACTCTGTTACAGGCTCAAAAGTACAGGAACCCTGGTGTGGATCTCGCTGGAGTACGGTTTGCAATTTGATTAATAAGTTAGTTAGTATGGATTGATACATTATTATTGGATTGGAAAAGTTTAAAATGTATAATTTGTTTAAAATTTCGCACCAAATTGAATGCGCCATATGCACAGGTATGCACTAAGGCCCGCTAATAATAAAAAAAAAAACTTGCTGATATTCTCGTTAAAAAAATAATTTTTTCTATTCTTTTCATAAACAAGTTTTCTTTCACTTGTTTTTTACCCTTTATCTAGGCATTCATGGAAAGGAACGCTTATCGAAAAAATTCAGAAAAGTGCGCAACAATCTTCTTTAGGCCTCCATTTGGAATTTCTGAGTCGTTATTTGTTTATAAATATTATATTTCATTTTTTTGCCACTGGTCTCTCTAACTCAGAATTTAGATGGATAATTCTTTCAAAAAATAGAAATGTGATTTTTTTTTCTTTACGTTTTTAGTGTGAACGAGAAGGTAAGATTGGAATTCTTCTCTTCAGTCATTTGTGACAGGAAATGATACGATGTGATTACTCGAGAGACTTTCATGGGAATAGTACTGGGGTGGATTCCCGCTACCTTTCCCAGGAGAAGGCATCACTAGTAGTTGGATAAATTTTTACCACGAGGTAGATTTAAACCAGAGTTGCCTTCAACAAGATTAAAAACTTAACTGCTTTATCCACTCGGCTAATCGCCTCCTCAAGATTGGAATAATAAACTAATAAAACACAAATTTTTTTACTTTTTGCTCATTGCTATTGTATCATTTCGATGATTTTCATATAAAATTTCAAGTTCTGAAACTGGATATTTAGGCATATAAATATACTCTCACTCTTTTCTCTGAATTAATGTTGAATGACATAATTTCAATCTGAAAGGGTTGTGTATATATATATATATATATATATATATATATATATATATATATATATATATATCCAAAAGGAGAGCCGAAACGTCGAGTTAATCTCAACAATCAACGCGGACCAACCCGG
>JAAAKE020088333.1:0-21449 GCA_010014785.2 Anisolabis maritima | reverse complement strand
GGGGCAGGATGCGGCAAATACAGCAAAAGCATTTAATGAAGCATTGCCACTGACAGGGGTTGTGTTAACCAAAGTTAGAATATTTATAAAACTCTAAATGGCCGCTGCAGTCAAAAAAGAGTATCAATCAAATTAAATATATATATATTTATATATAATAATCAGCAAAGTATTTTTTTTTAGTGGCCCCGACGAAGAAAGTAGATAAACAAACAAGAATCTTATTTTCTAAGTAAATCTAAACACGAGTAGTGCTAGGGCCGTCAATTCATTGACGGCTACAAGGGACAATTTAAGGGGGTCGACGGCGACGATCCCTCACCGACACCCACATATAAATAGACGAGTGTTGTGCAAATATATATACATTCACAAAAAATTTTATGGGGGGAGGGGGGAGCCATCGTCTGAATTTCCCTTGCCCCTATTGTGAAACTGTGATGGCGATTTAGTTCAAATAATATATACGTATTATCTAATAAAATCCAATAGTATCATCATTATCAAATTTTTACAAATATTTCACGAGTTCTTTATTAATGCTAATTTGCTAATTTGAATCCGAATCTAATCATAGGGTCAATATAATTGTACAGTTTATAGTCTAAATGGCCTTGTCAGCCGAAAAAAAGACGTAAAATTAAAAAAAAAATCATGGGGGTAATTAGCCTCTTTATCCCCTTCCCCCTTGTATATGCCCTTCACTCGCACTTTCCCTTTATTGAAAAACTTTCATATATTTATTTTTCTCAATAGGACTCTTTGCTTGTTTTAATAGATAATTATAATATGTAATGTATAAAGAAGTGTCAATAGATACACTTGCGCCAGTAAAAGACCTGCGTGCCAGAAAGAAAGGGTGAATGCCCCAATAAATGACAACGACACAATTTAAAAAATTCTTTGAAATAAGAATATTAATAATGGGTTTATTAAGTTTATTATATTCTTTCATACAATATATAAAATAAAATATTAATATTGCTTATCATAAAAGCAATTTTCGTAAAATTAGATCTGCCAGAAAGGTGAATTGGCACTATTGTTGAAAATATCAGTTTCCTTTAGAGAATTTCAAAAGAAAATGGTGAATATTTATTGTCTTTTTTATGTTAGACTTTCAAAATTAATTTTAAAGAAGACTAATACTTATTTCATAAAAAAACAAAAAGTTTTATATTTTAAAATCAAGAGTTGTCAATTAATGGTACAAATTTTTTAAATAATTTTCTTAAGCTAAATTGCTTGATAAAAATAGGAACAATATATGCCTATCTGTTGACATACATGAAACTGCAGTACAAGAACCTCCTAAGAAGTTTCTCTAATTTTAAACAATACTTAAAAATTTTTTTCTAATAAATAAATCTTTGATAAGATTTAAAAATTTCATTTTTTTTTTACGGAACAACAATCACCTACATGTAGCGTTTAATTTTTAGACCAATCAAAAACTTTCCATTAATAAAGAAATTTTAAATTCATTGCAATTGGACTAGTAATTTATCTACAAAAACACATATATATATATTTATTTTAATTTCTCATTTATAATTTTAATCAAAAATAAAAAACCGTATATTTACCGTACACTTACCATACTCGATCGCCTGTGCTTTAGGGAGTGAGAGGAAAATCTTTATTCTAGTAGTAGCGTATCGAATAACGCCTTACATCAACCATGTCAGGTAAAATATTGATTTAGAATTTTGACTAAAAATATATTATCAAAAAAAAATATTTAAGTATTATCTTCAGCTCTCTACTCCCCTCATTCATCACTTTTTCTCCTCTATTACAACCAAATATAAATATAAGATGAAATTCACCAATCATATAAATAATAATAATTTTAATTCGTAATCTCTAAAGCATTGTTTACATTACATTTGATACTCTGGCAAATAAAAAAAGAATATTCGTATGTTTCCTACTCTATCTATTGACGCGTAAACAATGCTTTATAGATTAAGCATTAACATTTTCCATTAAAATATGAACAATAATGCAAATTAAATTGCTAACAAACGGGCAGATGTAATTATATTCTTTAGGAATGATTATATTTTTAATATTTCTTTCTCAATTTTATAGCAAAACAATTCCTTGTATATAGAAAAGTAAATATATATATTTTTTTTAAAGATAAATTTGCCATTTTCAAACAGATGAGGATTTATTCTTCTATTATCACTTGACCTCGTAAATTCCTCCACTGACAGAGAGACAGACAGACTTACACTTGGAAGTCAAAGGGGATATCGCAGCAGGGGAGGAAGCCAGAGAAAGGTTATCCCCTTTAATAAATTTTTGATAGACTTAACGAAGAACATCTAGACAGCAAATCTAACGAAGGATAAAATCATTTAATAAATTACAATCACTGACATAAATCAGAAATGATGAGTTACGAAAAACAATGAAGGAAAATTTTAAAATTAATAGGATAAAAATACTTTTCTTCTCTCTCTCTCACTCTCTTTCTATTCATAGATAATACTTAAATAAAATAAATATTTTTTTTGATAATACATTTTTAGACAAAATTTTCAATATTTTATCTGATATGGTTGGTGTAAGGCGTTATTCGATTCGCTACAACTAGAATAAAGATTTTTATTATAAAGATATTTACAATCAACTGAAGTAGTCTTCACATGGGCTAGATGACTACTGAGAGTCCCTCACTCTAATAAGGACCTCTTTAGGTCTCTATGAAAAATATATTAGTGAGCGCGAGATGTGTTTGGTGGGTGTGTATTTCCGTTAAAATTGCGATCGCAATTTCTCCTTATATATTACACATATAGGTAAAAGAAAGTAATTAATCTTTTATTTAATTGAAAAAAATTTTTACAATTTGGGTTCATAGAAAAGTAAAGAAACTTTAGTTTTCTTTTTAAATTAGATATATATTTAAAGAGCTTTTTAAAGAGAATATATAGAGACTAATTTAGTAGAGAAAGTTTTCGTTTCAACAAGCTTTCTAATAATCCCTTACTCAAAATAAAACAAAACTTTTTTTGACCTGTTTGTAGATTTCAAAGCATATACTACTACATTTTATATTTTCTCTTCTATCAACATTAAAGTATTTCCATGATAATTTCCTCCATGCTTCTCTGATCCTTAGATCAATCATTTTAAGCTCTGCATAAGCTAGTGCTGTCCTCTTTAATAGAGAATGCTAAGTTCATCATTTCTCACAGGGAAATTAAATGCAATTTTCAAATAATTAGACTCTATAAAAAGAAAATACATTTTATTAAAATAATTATATAATAATTTGTTTTGATAATTAAAATGGAAGATAATATTTTTATTTAAAAAAAAAATCCCAAGGTTTTTATTTTCCCGAAATTAATTATATAAAAACATTTGCATATAATTTATTCTTTTAATAAAAAAATTATATATTATCTTTGATGGTAATTAATCAGTTAAGTTCAGAACAAAAAAAAATTTTATCAATTAATCAAGAGAAAAAAAAAATTATTTTCATAAATTAAAGAAATATTTGGATTTTAATTAAGATCAATAAACAAAATATTTATCCTCCAATAATAAAGCAGTGTCTCGAAAAGCCACGTGTTATTCGTCTGTCTTTCTTCTGCCAGTCTTTCCTCCTCTTTCCCGCAGCAGCCGGTTTATTTATCCACTTGAATCTAAAATTTATTTAATCAAATCCCAAATCAAAAAAAAAACCCATCTCGTGAATATGTGGATTATCACTTTTCTCTCTTTCCCTCAAAAGTAAGAACTGACTTTTTTTATTTTTTTTTCTCTTCTAGTCGCACATTAATTTCTTGTGCGCAGAACAATAATAAGGCAATCTAGAAGAAGAAAAATTGAGTCATTTATATAAAAGATAACCCATTACCTACCATGAGATGGATAAATTTGTTATTGGAAGTTAGGCAACTCAAATGACAAACTCACTAATGGATTTTTCTATCAAGTGGAGCAATTAATGGAAAACCCAAATGTGAGTTAGTCATTTGTTTTGCCTATCAAGCAAAAACAAACTAATTTCAGCAATCCAAGATAGTCTTTAATGGATTAAGCTGGATACCTACTGCCTGACGTTTCTACTTCTAACCAAATTGGTTTGGTTTCAGGTTTGTTTTCCTGTTCGATTGGATAATGGGAATTATGAACTCTTTGAGGGTTTTCGAGCCCACCACTCAACCCATCGTTTACCTACCAAAGGTGGAATTCGGTACGCGATGGATGTTGACGGCGATGAAGTCAAAGCATTAGCAGCGTTAATGACATTCAAATGCGCCGTGGTCAGAGTTCCATTCGGTGGGGGCAAGGGAGGCATCAAGTTGGACGCTCCAAAGTATTCTGAAAATGAACTGCAGCGTATCACGAGGCGGTAAGTCGACTACAGTGTATAATCAAAACAGAAAAATCAAAACCAATCCTAAATCGAAAAAACCATCAAGACCATTATTTTTTTCTAACTTAAAATTTGGCAGCTGGATTTGTGTCTTTTTATATATCATCATCATCATCATCATAATATTTTTTGCCTCGTCCCTTTGGGAAAGAGAGATTAGAGCTTTTGATAGTGTCTGTCGATAGTGAAAAATTCAAAAGCGTTCAGGTTCCCAGGCAATTCACTAAGAATTAATTTAACCCAATTAAATACCCATTGGTATAAATAAATAGAGCTGGATAACAGATTTAATGTATATATATATATATATATATATATATATATAAATAACGGAATTATTCACTCTTAAATTGCTTCAGATATCAGACTTAAGT
Source organism: Anisolabis maritima (assembly GCA_010014785.2). Classification (NCBI taxonomy): domain Eukaryota; kingdom Metazoa; phylum Arthropoda; class Insecta; order Dermaptera; family Anisolabididae; genus Anisolabis; species Anisolabis maritima. The sequence goes on along the minus strand of JAAAKE020088333.1, from coordinate 16,673 downwards.
TATTTATTCATTTATTATTAAAAATAAATTATCTGTAGAAATCTGTAAAGTGACAAATTAGCCTTTAATGGGTCCTAGATAAAATTAAAAATGTAGCTTTTTTATGTGGAGTTCCGAAGAGGTCCGAACACTGCAAATTGGATCCAGCTTTAGGAATTACGTTGCCTAGTCTTAATTGTCTATTGGTTAAACCGGCTCTGAGAGCTTACTCCAATTGTCAAATTATTAACAAAAAAATAAATAAGAAATTTTCATATTTGTTGGAGGGAAACGTACATAGAAATAGTTAACATCCTAGGATACCTTATGCATTAAAAAAAAATACTATTTTTCCAATTTCTCCAAATCTACTGATAGAATATGTCCCTAAAACTTTTACCGTTTAAACCAATTTAAAGGAAAGATTACGACTATATCTTCGAAAGGAACTAATTTAAGTTCTACGAAATTAAATAATTCAATTAGTCCGATTTGAATTCTCTGTGCAAAATAGATTTTACAAGAAAAAAAAATTATCACATTAAAGAAGTTATTTTTAAATTAAGATTTAGAATTTTAAATTTGTCATTAATTAATTATACATTTTTTCTCCTCTATGATGATGACGATAAAAAAATTTATGCAAATTTTCTCCATTATAAAGACTCTGTTTCATTTTACAAAGTTAATAAAAATTTTTTATCAAAGATGAGAAAATCATTTCTGGAGTGAATATTTTAAGAAAATATTTAAACTTTAATTAACGGCAATTTTAATTTTTTAACTTTCAATAAGTGGCTATTAGCCTAAACTTTTTTTCGTAATACCAAAAAAAAAAAAAAAAAAAAAAATAGTCTTTAAACACATTATTCTATAATCAATCATCAAGTTATGACGTAGACTTGCCAAAAATATAATCTATCTTAGGTTCGTATGTCTTTCTTAAATTTTACAGACGGCTCAATAATTTATTTTTATTTATCATTTCATAAAAATTTTTTTAAACAAGAAACAATTTATTGGCGAAATAATTTATTTGATTTGTTGATTTCATATTTCTTACTAATCTCTTTTTCTTCTTTATTAACTCTTCTCTATAAAAAAATGTTTATTCAGTAAAAAAAATCCATTTAAATGCTAATATTTAATATTAGTGAAGGCAAGTTTGATATTCATCTTAAAAAGGTTATTTTTTCATATATGAAAAAGTTTGATTTGATACAAATTTGAAAACTTATAAAAATTAACCTTATCAGACTAAATAAGGAACTTTTGTTGATTCTCTCGCATGTTGGACTAAAGTTGATGATGATTTCCTTAAATGGAAGTTACCGATGTCCGATATTTCTAGAAAAAAGAGACAGTCTCTCTCAAGGGGTGTTGGTTAGAACAGGCCTAGGCTCTTTTATGGAATCATCGCCGGAAATATATTGAGTTCTGCTTTTATTATAGTTCTAATTAACTGATTTATAATTACCCCCCCCCCCTTCATTTTAAGGGGGTCCCGAAAATTTCAGAATAAATAGTAAGTTTTTATAATTTTAATACTTTTACGATTTCGATTTATTATATATTTTTTAAATAATTTCGTTTATTTTTACACCGAATTTAATATGTTTCATATTTTCGATCTTTATTTATTTGTTTTTTTTTTTCAATGATATCTCATAATATATTCGTGTTCGACCTCATTGTAATCATTCGGCTATTATTTGAATATTTTACAATATCATCCGACCATTAATTACAAATTAAAATTAATAGTAATCGTAAATAGTGCGTGAGAGAGTGCATTATTAAAATTCAAATTTATTTTTCGATTAGATTTCTGTATACCAATAAATAATACATTTGATGTAAGATTAGACAAATTCTGCATTATTTTATATACCATTATAATCCATAAATAAAATTATTATTAAAAACAAATATTTAGAGGGCCGTGAAAATATTTTATGCTATTTAAAGAGGGGGTCGCGAGTAGAAAAAGGTTAAAAACCACTCATCTAAGAGACTTTACGTATTATGATTGTGACGATGTTACTGATGGAGGCTTAAATTTTTTTTTCTTGCTTTTTATTTTTTGCATTTGGAAGCATAAGGTCCACTGGACCTTCCAATCACAGGAGGTCATGGGATAAAGGAAGACTGGAATTGACTACTTCTACTAGTCGCGAATTTAGCGACAAGATGATCACCTTTTTCTTGAATCATATATCCTACAATAACATTCGAAATAAAATAGTTTTGTCTATTAACGTGAGTCTTATCCTCTTAATACGATTAATTCCGTTATCATACGTATATACGACACCGTTCTTAATCTCCAGGAGTCAGTATATATAGTTCTTTTGATATCCATAATTATATTCTTGTTTTGATAAAACTGAATGTTTATTTTTTTCTGTGTTTATCATTCATTTTATTTATTTATTTAAACTATATATATTTATTTTTTTATTTATCTATTTATTGATTCTTAATTCATTGATTTATTTATATGTTTTAATTATGTTATTTCTATTATCTGTGATAAGTATCTCGTTCATCTAGTTATTAATATGGAACTTATTTTCTTTTAATTTAAATTTTAGATTCAAATTTATCGTTTTGTTCTTAATCTTAGAGTTTGTCTGATTTCTACTATAGATTTTTAAATATTTTTTTTTTCATTATAACATACTAAAATTTACAAAAGAGACAGATTTCCTAAGTTTTGCATTTACCTATGATTCTTTAAAGCTCATTAATTTTTATCAGACAGGGTAGAAATCGAATTTCTTTTTTTAACGTAAAAAGAGGAGATAATTACCGTGCAAATCGAGATTTGCATGCATTTTGATTACTGAGATTTTGGAAATGGTCCAGGTGGTCGTGGAAAGGTTCACACCTCTTCTTAAATGGCTCTACCAATTAAAGGGATAACCGGGAATTAATTTTTAAAGGTTCTATTGATTAATAAATGGCGCAGTTAAGGAAATGTATAGTCTAGGTCCCGGCGTCAAGAAACTTAATGAATATTTTATCGCCCTTTTTCATGAGGGAATAAACGCCTTTCAGGTAAATAAACACGATATACTATTTTATCTGTTTAGTACTGTACACATGATTATAAATTCATACTTCATTTATCCTCAATTTGTGAAAATCAGTGGTTTTTCTAAAATTTGTTAATTTTAATGTATGTATCGTCAGGGCGTTTATACACATGTCCATATAAATATATCCTTATACATACCCTAAGAGAGAAGTTTTCACATTTTCATATTTCCTATTAGGGTGCTGTTAATTAAAAAAAAGTTAAAAAACACTCTTGTTTTATATAAAAACTAAAATTTTAGAATTCGATATATAAATTATATTTTAATGAAAAATGAGATATTTGCGTATTTGATGAATATTATTTTTGACTCTTTTAAGCTGACTTTATTAAACTTTCAATCAATTTATAATATCCTAGATCAAGGGCTGTTTTCGTTTGTCACGATTCATTATAAATTTCATTTACCTTCTGTGTTTTCAAACAAAATCAATTTCTAAATTGAAATTTATGGTTAAATATTTATTTCTCTTGAAAAGAAATAAAAAGTTGTTTTCCTCACATACACTTATTCTTTTTAAAATATATCCAGGTCTTTTTCGAGGTTTCCCTCGACTTGATCGTATGCACTCACATATATAATAAGTGAGTTACCATGATTAGAAAAACGTTTCAGGTAAAGTACAACTTCCGGTTGAGGGAAATAGCCCAAAAGTTGATAGAAATCTATGATTTTGCTGTAATGCACATATGTAAAATTTGGTTTATCTGCATTAGAGAGGGCTCGAGTTATCGTGTTACCGAATATACACATAGACAGACATAATTAGAAAAATAGTATTTTTGGACTCATGGCAATCCAAAACGTTAAGAACAATCAAAATCTCGAGATCAAATTTTTGACCGATTACAAATCTTTCCCTTTACTACGCAAACAAGAAAGTAAAAAGAAGTATCAGTGGCTGTTATAAGGATTTCTGAACCATGTAAAGATTCTGATTACGTTTTATGGTAAATCATGATCTATTCATTGTAGAAAGCATTTTTGAAGGTTTTGATCGATAATGGGCAGTGAACCTCTGATTCCCTATGAAAATGGATTTTTTTTAATATATGACCTAATAAATAATTAAGTTTAAATGTTTCCTCTTAATTTTAATATTTCTCATCCAAAACATGGAACTCTTTTTCTTAGCTTTTTGTAGATTTCATCGGAAAGAATAATATTTTTATAAGAAAAAAGTTTTTCAATTAAATAACGAATTTTTTTTCTTCGGAACATTTAATCAATATCGAAATTAGTTTTATGATAGGTTTTCTTATTTTTAATAAGAAACTTTTTTCCCTATTTGTTTAATAAATAAATAACCCAAAAATCCGACAATTTGGATGTAATGAATAAATTCGGATGAATTATTATATTCAAAATCCAAAATATACTTGGGTCATGTCTTAATATCCAATTCGGAGAGCTTCCTGTTTAGTGATTTAATATTGAGTCATTCTGTTTCGGGGAAAAAAAGATTAGCATGAAAAAATAAATATTGTTTAAGAAAAAAAAATGGAGTTTGTGCAGGTACCGATAGATGGCTAAGGCAGGAGGACGGCTGGATTGACGTATGTGTCTCTATGCACGAAAGCACCTCGGGGTTAAACGGCAGGTGGTCCTTAGCAGTCTGAATGAAATGAAAAGTATATTGAAAAAAATATAATCTTTTACTCCATATTTATTTAAATTAATTAAATATAATTTTATCGCTCATCACGGGAAGGGAACCACTAATCCTTGGAACGTAAAGTAAGACTACACCCTCTGCTATATGGGACAGGAAAAACGATCTTTTTTTTAACATTTTTGAGTATATTTTTGCTAGTGGATCAAGTGTCCATCTGAACCCTGGGAGTCGAGCCCGGGATCTCCACCCTTCCGGGGATTAAATGTTCACCTTTGGAACCAGACCACCGCACACTCGACCAAACCAGAAAAAACCCAAGAATTTATTTAGATCTCATGATAAATAACTAATAAATTAAATAAAAATTTTTCACTTCTCAGCTGCTTATTAAACCAGCAAAGGGACCGATATCTTGACTGGTTCTAAAGTCTTACTGTAAGCAGCAGAACCCTTTCAAGAGTAGGGAGGCGAGGGTTTGACTCCTGAGGGCAACTTGATCCACCAGCAAAAATAACAAAATATGTTAAATAAACTAGAACTTGTCAAGTCCGCTTCACGCTATCCCAATAGTGAATATTATCTGATTCAAATGGATAGGTCTCGAAAACTATTTAAGTTATTTTCTTTTTTTTTTTAAATGCATTTTTAAATAATAGTTGATTATTTTTTTATTTGGCATTAAAATCTCCTTAAAAATATACAAAACGTTTTAAACGTTTGTTTACATTTAACGCATAATAAGTCGTCCGTTGAACCAACATATTAATTTCCTTTTCTACTTAGTAATTCAAAAGAGAGCCTGCCATTTGTGTTTTTATTAATAAGTTGAATATTCAGGTCCCGGGAGGATCCTGGGCCAAGAACATTGATTTTAATTGTCCCGTTGGGCTGCATTATAATAAGGGTAGTTTCCCTTTGAGAGGCGCTGTTCCCTGTCCCTGCAACGACATTGATCGTCCCAATGGACACTCGGCCCTTTTATTCCCTCCATTTTATTTTGATGTCAATATAATTTTAGGAAGAACCACGACTAGCTATTTTGTTTTGTATAATTAATATAGTTTATATTTATGAAAACAATTAAACGACCCGGGTTTTCATTTGTCATTATTTTCTATTCAAATTTAATAATTGTTTTATTTATATATTCAATATTAATTTATATTAAAGTATGGCAGCAGCTTTTAATAAAATTACCTAATAAGTATTATCATGAATTTTGTAAAATAAATAATTTCTGCTATGGGTTGTATTATAGTTACAGCGTTTCCATTCTTTTAAATCATATTGTTGATACATAGAGAGAGAGAGACTATTTACTTGAATTGGTCTTCATTTGGAAGTGGAGGAATAAAAATTTACATAAACTAAATACCCTATTATCTAGAATTCGAAATATATATAGAAGAAATAAGGCCTTTTCAGGCGGGTATTTACGCGAAGTTGTCTACAATTTCAGGAATGCACGCCAAAATAAGATAAAAACATTCACAATAATATTTTTATATTTAAAATCAATTGTTATAATAGAGTTACTTCTTGAAATTCTAAGACATTTCATCTGTAAAGGAGACTGGCAGCATTAGCGGTCAAAACCAACGTTTGAGAGAAAATAAATAAAATATATAATTTTTAACCCTTGGATATTTTGTTTTTTACTGAGCTGAAAATGTCTTTCTTACTCTTCCTGAAATACTCTACTTATTTATTTCTCTTTTCTAATTTCATCGCTCATGTAGACGCATTGTTATATTCTGTGCAGGCCAACATGGCAAAAAAAAAACAGTAACAAAAATTCAGATTTTTTTCAAAAACGTGATATGTAAAATGCAGAGATTTCTATTTCTTCCCACTGTATGTTATTACATTCTTGATGATATAAATAATCAAGTTTTAATCCTATTTAAATTTATGTTTATTGTTATTGGTTAGTTATATTAACAAACATTTTTTTTTAATTTCGAGATTAGAATTTTCTAATTAACTTAATCTAAATGTTTCCTTTAAAGTTATCCGCGGAGTGTTTCCGAGGAGGGTGATTTAAGATAAGGGATATAAACGAGTTCAGTTGATATAGAGAGATGAATAGCCGAAGAAAAAAGAAAATCATCCTGTCTCGAAAAAAAAAAAAAAAAAAAAAAAAAAACCGAAGCTAAAGAAGTCCATAATTTCTATATTGATAAAAATATAAAGGATATGAAAAAATTTTTTGTAAAATTTAATTGGAAATAAAAAAATTACTTAGGCAGATCATATATTACATAATTAAGGGGCTTGGCTTCAATTGTGTTCAGGAAGTTTTCTAAGAAAAATCTTAAGGGAAATTTCTCTAGGCTTTTTTATATAGAATTTTTTGAGTTAAAATTTTTCCTCATATTTCTTTTAATTAGGAGAATTAAGGTAGATCTTTGAATTAACCACTTAGAGAAATTTTTGAATATAAAAAAAATTAAAATATAAAAAAAAATTGGAAAGGGCATTCCCTCGGCTTTCTTCTATACATATATAAAGAGAAAGATTTATTAAATATATTAACATTAATCATTTATAAGTTATTACGAGTTTTAGAAAAACGTTTCAGGTAAAGTTCCACTACCAATTGTCGGAAATGGCCCATAAATTGATAGAATATAATGCGCGTATGTAAAATTTGGTTGGTCTATATGAAAGCGTGCTCGACTTATATAGTTAACAAACATGCACATAGACAACACATTGAAAATGGTATTTTCGGACTCAGGGAAGTCCAAAACGTCAAGAATAATCAAAATCTCAAAATCGAATTTTTAGACGATTACAATATTTTCCCTATACTACTTATTCGAGAAAGAATGAAGCATACTAAAATTTTCCTAAGTTAATATTTTTCCTAGGAATTTGTTAATAACTCTTCGAAGACCAATCATTTTCTTTCTCAAACCACTAAAATGAATTAGCATATTTGTAATAATGATAAAATGTATAGGAGAATTCATATTTTAATACCCTTTTAGGGCTGAAGAAGGAGGCGTTAGTTATCCGAAACTTTGTCTAGTGGGAGTTTTTTAATAAAGGCCTGATTTATTATCTCCTTGAAAAATTTGGCGACACCCTACCAACTCCTCCATGGATCCCTCTTACAATGTTTTTCCGAAAAGTGGAAATATTTATTTTTCAATTTTAGAACAATATTATTATATTAATTAGAGTTAACACAATTAATTTCAATGAAACCGTAATACGGGAAATGATATATAGTTTATTTAAATTAAATAACATAAATTATAAACTTTCCAATTTTTTTTAATTCCAAAATAAATTGCTATCTTTTATTTTCTCCATTAAATTTTAATTTTTTTTTTATTTTCACAAACAAAAAATTCCATTTTCTCCACTTTAGAGTTGATTAATAAATTAAATATGAATTTTTGTTGCTCTTCAGAGTATTTGTAATATCAGAGTTGTATATGTATAATACATCCGCATTTTTATTTTTCTTTTTTACTTAGTAGTGACCTCAAAATGTCCAACTAAAAAAAGAGAGATTTTCCTTTGAATGATTGATGAAACTATAAAAATTTTATTTATAAACGTATTATTATAAACGAAAGAACTTCGTCATACATTTCAATATTCCTCATTTATTGGCCATGTTCAGCCTCCATTTTATCCGGTTAAAAATTGTTGACTCTTTTCCGTTTGCAGCATAAAGTCCTTTCATCTTCCTCCTCTTTTCTCGCCCTTTTTCTTTAACTTTGCACATCCACATATGTGGATATCCTGGGAATCATCAATTCGTGCTCAGAGGACCACAAAACGTGCTTATCTCCCGAAACTCACTATCGAATATTTGACCGATCAAAATAAGTCCCTTAACTTAACTATTGGAATTTAAATATAGATAGTAGTCTATTTATCTATTTATAAAATCATCTATTATAATAAAAATAATTTTCTCTTTTTATATCATCTCACTCTAATTGAAACAAATTCTTAGACTATACATCCATTAGTGTATCTTCACGATGAGATAAGTGACTGTCTGTAGATTAGAAATTGTGAAAGGAGAGCAAGTCAGCCAGTTGATTATTGAGTTTTACTTCGATAGACTTACTGACCCATAATAAAAATATAAATATAAAAAACCGAAATCTTATTAAGTAAATATTTTCTTTGAAACCAAGAAAATTATATTTATATAAACATGTTATTATTTAGAAAGTTTTTACATTTTATAATTTTCTATTTGTTGCCAGATATTATAATTATTATATTGGTCCTTTGAATATTACAATTTTTTTATACACTTCCTAATATCACTTCCTAATGCAGATGTCCCATTTCGCAGATAAATTATTAAGTATTATCCATTATTGATTTTATATTAGAAATAGAACTTTCTATAAGTGAAAAATTAAACATTTTCTCGGTAGTCCAAATATGGTTTAATCCCCGCTATGTTAAGCTAGCTTTAATTTCTTAACATTAAAGTGATTAATTTAAAATTTTACTTTATATTTCCCTTAGGAAAAATATTTCAGCTTTTTCTAAACCCTTTTTCCTCGAGATTTATTTTATTTCTAAAAAATGTATGTTACTTTTAATCTTATTTTAAAATATTTTTTATTGGCTCATTTTTATTAATATTAAAAATATAATAAAATAATTGGAAGAAGTTTTCCAAGCTTCAAACCGTGATTTATCTAATTATTATCTAGATATTAATAAACGCTCTTTAATATAATATGCATGCATAATACAAAGGAGATATATTGTCCATATAATATTCATATAATATTAAATTTAATTTTCAAACAATAATAAATATTTTTCAATTAAAACCGAGAAAATGTCCATAAACGTCCTAAAATGTGGAGGCATTTATTTTGTCATTGTGATTATCCTGGCGACACGTCTGTTGTATTTATTTTAACATAGACATATATTCATTAGTTATATTTAGTTTAGTTAAATGGCAGAATGTACTATTTGCAAATTAAATAATCGCTTGAATTTGATAATGGGTTTTGGTTAATACTTTAGGCCAAATTTACAATTTTAATTGCAAATTAGCATTTGATAACAGTAATAAGACTTTTTTTTATGAGAAGTTATTATCGATTATTTATAAAAAGAAGAATTTTTATTTTTTGAGGCTATTATTACTTTAAATTTGAATCGACTCATGGAGTTTGAGAACGGAAATAGTGAAGTTTTTCAGGGTGATATATTCTGGCAGCACAACTCAGAATTGATAAATAGGTCCACTCTATTTAATATAACTTCAATATTGGGCTTAATGTGTGAGGAGAGGAGTGAGAAACGAAGCTGATAAATCAGAGCATGCTATTAATATGCAACCACCCATATTGTCTGTCATATCTTCACACTTCATATCTTTAAATATTTAGTCATTCTAATTATACCTTAATGGCCTGAAGTTGACTAATTAGAATTTGATTGAAACGTCTCAAATGGGATTTTTTTATTTTTAATTGGTGAAAAAATCTCCTTGGCTACAAACCAGTAATACTACAGCTATACATTCTTCTATATCTTCACACTTCCGCGTCCGCCACTGAAGTTCAAATAAGGCATCGCTGCAGTCCTGCCCCTTCGCTTAATAGTGAAATTATTTTAAATAGAGTTTAAATGTCACCTTTGATAGGAAGTATAAATACGTGCAGTACTCGGTAATCAGATGTGATTTAGGAGCCAAACTTATTTCTTCTGAAAGGGTGAAAAAAGCTGCCACTAGGTGCAGCCAACAAAAGGCAGTAACGGATCGAGTTAGGGGATTTCTTTTACCACTCCCTCCTTCCTCCTTCATGGATCCTATCTAGAGTGATATTAGAGCTTTAAACACAAATGGAATTAATAAAAGAACTTTGTTCGATAGCAATCATAACAATTTATTTTGAATAACCAATTTAAATTAAAAAAAAAAAAAAATGAAATAATTTCTCTGGGGAATCTAGTTATTAGATGATTGATTGATTTTAAAAATTCTAAAAAAATTTACTATAACTTTTTGTTTATTATTTTTTTAAACATGAAAAAGTCATTTTTTTTTTAAATATGGAAGCATAAAGAACAATGGACCTATAAAGGGCAGTGGTCACAAGCCACTAGGAATAACAGGAGTAAGACAGTTGTTCCAGTCACGGAAGGTCATGGGGATAAAGGAAGAATGGAATTTCGAGTTTAACGCGATGGGGATGTTGGGACGATGACTCCCTTGCGGACAAACGTCACTTTGGTAGGAATGATGGATTTATTTCGGCAGAACATTTGGCATTCAAAAGCTAGTAGTAGTAGTATGGTCCCTCGGAAAGCTCCAAGTCCCTCGACAGAATAAAGTGTTTTTTTTTACCTATACAAGTAGAAGCCAACTTTTTTTTTGGTAATCTCATCCCCTGTGACAATTAATCCTTATTAGTAAAAGAGTGAACTTCATTCCTAAGGAGCCAATTAAGTTGTCCTAAACAAATTTCCAAGGGAAATCAAATTGACTTACGTTGTGGTCCACGAATCTAGATAAATAATATATATATCTAAATTGCAAAAATCGCAAAATAATTGGCAAATGAATTTTAAAATTTATTAATCGCCCATTGATTCAGAATATTTATATTTAAATATGAAAAATTTGGAATTGAATACTTTTTTTTTTAACTCTAATAGTTGGGGTTTAGATAGAAAACTCTTCTTAAATTTATTACGGGGATTATTTTTGTCACCTCTTTCTTTCTCTTCAAGGAAAAAGATAAATTTCTTTCTGATATATAGACCGATATAAACAAAGTAATAGATTTTATAAAAAAAAGCATTTAAAAAAAAATGAGGTGACGACACTAAATTAAAAAAAATGTTGATTTTTTTTTTATTTATTATTATTTTTATAAACTCTCGATAAATTCCCGACCCTTTGGCGTATTTTCCCTTCGTCAATATAAAATTTCTCCGACGTTCTATTCTTTTCTGACTAAACAATGAAAATAGATTTGTTCGTTTTCAGATAGGCAACCCAAATGACCAACTCATTAATGGATTTTTCGATTAATTTCTCCAGCTACTCTACTCATTCTAGGCTTATTAATTGTAATTTATAGGTAATTTTTCAACTGCATATGCAATAATTTGGCAATTTGGGTTGCCTATCAAGCAAAATACACCACAGTGTAATGTTATAATAGAAATTTATAAATTAATTTCTGAAAAAATTTGAAATTCTACATCTATTCACATAAATGTTTTTCTAAAAATAATTTCTTCTATACTAATTACGTTCAGAAGCTCACATTTTGTGCGTACGTCTATGGCGGTTTCGAGTTAACCGACCTAATATTGACAGTTTTTGTCTCCCTCACGTTTATCAAGCGTCAGGCTGGACGGCGGACCAGCTTTCAGTTGTATCTCTAATTTTCAAAACCAACCCCAAATCACGAGAAAAGAGCAATAAGAAGAAGGAATTAAAAATATAGATATTTTAAAAGATTTCTTCACCTGTTTAGATCATAAATAAGAAGATGAAAATTGATTTTAGATATAAATCTTTCGATTTTTTTTTTTTATGAAAAATTGCTCATTCGGAGCTTAAAAGGTTTGCTTCTCTCAAGAGGCTCCTGAGAAAATCGTGTGGGTGAGTGGAGGAAGAGAACCTTTCTAACCTCTCAATCCGAGATTACAAAAAGATTATTTTCAGGCCATTCACTTTTCTCCTATCCAACTAAAAATATCCATTTTCCATTATATAGCGTTAAAATGATATAGTGGTTTATTAGTTATAGGATGAGCGTTGGAATTTATACTATCTCATTCCTATAAGAAATTAAATAGGGCAACAAGCTTTCTTTCCTTAAATTTTTGCAAATAGTTCTTTACAGAAGCGAAGAAAATCAAAAGGGCAGAGGTGACGTTAAGGAAGCCATAAAATGATGAGTAAACTTCTATTAAAAAATCGGGATATTATTCTAATTTCACAAAAATATATCCATCAGATTTTTATAAAATTTTGCATAGTTAAATTTATTCCAAACTACGGCTTCCAGCCGATAGTTGCTTTTTGTCTGACCCGCGGATAAAATCAGATCTAAAGTTCTTAATTCATCTCCATTTTTGGATCTGTATGGACATACTTTTTCGAGAATGCAATTTATCATATTAAAATAGATGGCAAATTTATCGGATGAACAAATCGGAGAAAATAATTCAAAACATATGAAGTAAATCTTCACGATGAGATATTTGTGAAATGGGAGGATGTCAGCCAGTAGGATAGCCTCTATCGAATTAAAACTCCCAAACGTTTCGGCTTTAATTAAAGTATATGTAGTAATTTGGTTGGCACTCCCCCTATTTTGGCCTTGCCAATCTGGCCCGATATTGCTATACGATTCTAAGGTAGAAATTGTGATATTTGGTAAAATTTGTGAAGGCTATTTTGAACATGTTGTCATGGACTGATTTTAAAATTTTTTGCACATTTACACTTGTTGTTTTATCCGAACCCAAACTCAAAATTTTAATATTCGAAAAAAAAAAATTATGGAAAGACAGAAATTAGATCAACGCCCAATACTAAAACATATGTAAAAGACAAAGAATCTCTATAAATAGAATATAAAAGGCCCATAAATTACTCAAGAAGGATTTATATATTGACACTCGCCTGAGTCTGAATATGGTACCACCGAAGACCGAAACATCAGCTTTGGCTTTCTCCAATAAAGTTCTTTATTAAAAAAAACCCTCTGCATTAGCTATACACCTCTTTAAAAAAAATAAAAAAAAAATTTCTAATAATATTCTCATACAAATAAAAAAACTGATTATTTATATAAAAGTAATCTGGCAAACTCGTAAATCCGCTACCGGAACCTGGCTTAGAACATCAGCCGATATTCTACTCGGGAAATGGAATGAGCGAGCTTTGTACCGAATAGCCAAAAAATTCACTCTTTTAGTAATGGATAAATTACTTTTCCTTCAAACGGAGAGCCTCTCATATCCAACATCGATACATTTTTTTTTTGGGGGGGGGGGGGGGCATTGACTAGATAGATTTTTTATAATTCATGATTAATCATCAATAAATTATTTATTGCATGTTCTTTCTTTGCTAGATTATTTTATCTTATTTTTATATTTAACTTCATTTTAAGGGAATTAATAATTAAAGAAAATTTAAATTTCAATGTATATTATAGAAATATTATGAAAGGCAAGTTTAGAATAACATAGTTGCGAATGGGCACATGAGATATGCAAATTAGAAAAAAAATTGTTTAAAAACTTTTTACCCTTCCTTTCACCCTGAGGCGTTGTTAAAACTAACGAGGATGCATCTAAAAAAAAAAAAAATTCGTCACAACTTTTCTTAAGAGAATTCATATTTTATAAAATATATATATTGTATTAGTATTTATATTAAGATGGTGAAAGTATTGTATTTTTTTTACTTACTCATAGTAGTATAAAGATTACAATCACAATACTAAACGTCCAAAAATTCTTTTGATTGTTCTTGACGTTTTGGACATCCCTGAGTCCGAAAATACTATATAATTATGTCTGTGTGTATGTACTGGTACTTTACCTGAAACGTTTTCATAAAAATCGCGATAATTCAAATACGATTGTATTCACCAATGCTATATATATATATATATATATATAAATTATTATAACAAAATTAGAACCCACCTAAAAATTTTGGTCTATTTTCGGCAATCTGAAACATTTTTTTAAAAACCAAGATAACTATCGTGACCCCGACCTCAGGGTTCATGGGCAATGCACATTTTTATTAATGTTCAATTCGAGAAAGTCAAGATGAGGTCCGTTTTGTTTGTTGTTTTAAATTTGCAGATATAAATTTATTTAGGAAGAAAAAAAAGACAGGTTCAGTACAAAATAATTTATTTGATTTAGAGCACCGGTTTCCAAACTGTGGTACGCTTATCGGTTCCGTTACCGATCGAGTTCCAAGCTACCGGTACGTGACAATTGAATAAAATAAGAAAAAATATATTATGTATAAATTTTCGTTCTTTTTTCAAAAAATTTTAGCTACCGATACACAATCCACATGTCTAAAATTGATCGGTACTTGTTGCCAATTAGCAACTTATCATGCATTTTATTAAATTATTATTACAATATTTAATGTGAAAAGTGGCCTTGCATTTGTTTAACAATTTCTGGAAATTTTTTGCCTCCCTGATCTAGAGCAACGTTTCAAGCTAAAAATTATATTTTTAGAATAAAAAAATTTATATACTAATTTTGAATTTTTAAGTAATGAGTCAAATATAATTAATATTGTAGTTGTATTCAGAGGCGAATACAGGGGTGAGGGAGTGGTAACCATCCCCCATTATTATTTTTTTTTTTTCAATTTTTCAATCTTCTTTGGGTTGCCGTAGTCATTTAGACTATAAACTGTCCAATTAAATTGCGATTTAGGTTCGGATTCAAATTAGCAAATTAGCCTGAATAAAGAACTCCTGAATCTTATATATCAACAAATATATACAAAACATTTCCATGTTAATTTCAACTTTTTTTCAAAACAAATTAAACCAAGTCAAATAGAACCATTTTGAAAAAATTTATTTTTTTGAATACTCCAAAAGTTAAAAAATGGTGAGATTTTGAATTTAAGGTCTTAATAGCTGATAAAAATTTGATAAAATACTATTAAATTAATAACACATATGAAATAAAGTTTTTTATTCCAATTTATAAAATTTTTTTTTCAAAATTCTCTTAATCTAAATGTGTTATTAATTTAATAGTATTTTATAAAATTTTTATCAGTTATTAAGACCTTAAATTCCAAATCTCATCATTTTTGGATTTTTGCCAAGATATTCAAAAATAAATTTTTTTTCCAAAATTGTTGTATATGACTTGGAAAATATTTCGTTTGTTTTTGAAATTGAATTTTATTATGAAAAAGTAGAAATGCTATATATATATATTTAAATTACATTCATTCCCATTAAGTCTAGATACGCCACTGATTGTATTAATGTAGTATTCATGTATATATATACCGTAAATTGCTCTTAAGAACAATTACTCAAGAGAATATTGTCTTTAGGTTTAACTATCTCATGTAAACTATATATTTCAACCATCATTTAAAAATTCAAACGTATATATTTATTTAACCTGAAGATGGTCCCAATCCAAGACCGAAAAGCTTGGGTCCTTAATATTTGACTAAGTATTGGTAAAAAATTTTTGACAATACCCAAAAAGTTGATTTTAATCAGGTCTGCTTCTGTGGGACGTTCTTTGTTATATATAAATAGATAAATTCTCATTGATCGATAAAAATCTTTTTAAATTGTATATGTATATATTTATTTATTTATTTATATTAAGAAATGTTTTAAAAGAGTAGGCAGAATTATAAAAGTTTGAAATTAATAAAAAATACCTAACAATAAATACTAATTGTAAATGTAAACCCCAAATCCCAGAGTTTATATGTAATTTAAATAAATATTATTAATACACTGTTTTAGTTGTTTGTGGTGTTTGTGGTGGAAGGGAAAGTGGTCGAATGGTTGTTACGGTCGGTGTCCTAAATAATAATAAATACATTCGCAAATTTATTTGCCTTAGAGAACTCCAAGTATGAAGTATTTATAGAGGCGAGGTAGGCTACAATACAATCTAAATAGAAATTTTTTACTTCACATTATATGGTATAATTTATTATATATTTCTTCTTGATGTTAGTGATATTCTGAGTTTTTCTTACTTATCAATAAACCTCACTGCTCGTTTACAAGGCCTTGCGGCCCACAATGACTTTTTTTAATTAAACAATACCTTTAAAAATTTTTTAGTGCTCTTTTAAAACGATCACATAATTATTTTTATTTTCTCTTACCTATATATATGTATATATATAGGGACAAAGTTTTGCGATCGCAAAAAAATCGATGTCGAGATTTCAACGGAAATACACATTTTGAAGTCAC
>JAAAKE020088322.1:0-21449 GCA_010014785.2 Anisolabis maritima | reverse complement strand
AATGATATTCTTTTAAAAGCACAATATAATATAAATTTTCGTATAGTATTCATTTCTCACTACGCTAAATGTTAAAAAGATGCTACTAGATGGAAAAAAGTATTCATATGCTTCTAATATTTTTCATTTTAAGAAAAGATTTACTTATAAATTTTGATTCAACTTTTATTTTCAGTATACTGTTGACCCTTCATTTGTATTATTTACATGATTGAATAATTTAAATTAAATTGATATCTAATAAATAATTCTTTAGCATCACTGCTTTTGTCATTCAATTAGTGTTATAGGTCCTAAAACCAGCTATTTTGTTGTTACTTACACGTTTGGTTTGTCTTGTTTACAAAATGCAATGCACATGGAGGAGTGTCAATGAAAAGTCATTTATTGGACTATTTTTGTCACCTGTTTATAAAATGACGATTTAACAGAAACATATAAATTGGTGTTAACAATTTATTAACATTTTTGTTAACATCAATTTGTTAATGCCTCATTGATCCCTCTCTATGAGAACAATGGGACATTTTAGTTAAAAAAAGTTTCTGCATTAAATTCTCGAAATTATGTAATATTTTGTTGATATAAATTAGATATAGTTGATCCCCCCCGTGGTCTAGACTGCCTGACTGACATTGTCAAAGTTGATAACCTTAAAAGGCAAGTGTTGTTGGTTCGAATCCCAGGCAGTCCGATGAAAATTTATTTAAATCAATTGGATACCAACTGGTGTAAATAAATCTATATCCTAAATAATATATAATTATGATTGTTTAAAAGTCTATATGTCCTCAGATGTCAATAAGACTTAAAAAAAGATGTAGTTGTAGGATAAAGGTTCATTCTACTAAATATAAATCCTTCAATTATAAATTAACCATGCTGGGGGAATGTACTGATTATTTTTCTATTTAATAAAACAAAACCATAACATCTTATGTGATTTATAGTGTGAGTTAAAAAAGTGTCTTATGAAAAAAAAAAACAAATTAATGTATATATTATTTTATATTTTTAAATCAATTATAACTCACAGTGAAACTATTAATTTTCACTCGTTGATGAAGAATAGCTTTTAATGGACGGATCATCAACTCATCAAGTTTTCTTATTTAATTACCAAAAATTTAGCCTTTTATTTTTTTTCCTGCAAACGTCCCTTTGGCACACCAAAACTCTTCAATTAACAAATATAAACTTGAGAAATCTTCGTAACTGAAGTCAAAACATTGGAAATAAAGCGCCTTATTGTTCCCACCTCTCTCTAGGTATATAATTGCGAGATCAAATCTTGTGAGTAGGTAGATGGCGACCACGAATTTCCGGAGTTAAGACTGACAATTTTTCATAGTCCTTTATGTCAGTCTTCTATCCCCCCCCATACACACCAATCAAGCGTCGGGCCAGTGCCTCTTCTTTTTAATAAGCTCTGAAATTCGGAATTAAAGACCAGGTATGTATACTCCAGGCCGCCAAAACTTTACCGAGACTCTAACAAATAAAACAAGTTTCTTGAGCCCCTCAAATGCAAGTCTGGTTTGGATTTGGATTTCATATAAAATAAAATCTCTATTCAATTGTCGTTTCAGAATATTTTGGTCCCTTTGTCAAAAAGGGCATTACAGTTTTAAAAATATACTGAAACGATCAAAGAATATGATAACATCAAATATCACAATAGATAATAGATAGATAGTTTTAAGGAGAAAATTTCCATAGAAAAAACAAACAAAAATTGCAATGAATTTCCAAATGCTCGAGATCATACAAATTGACCTCTCTTGGCAGCCCTGAAGATCACTCATTTCTAAGTAATAAGATTGATATAATACACATACAAAAAAAAGGATTTTCTTATTTTTTTTTTTAGAAAAAAATTTATTTTCTTCTATTCATCATATCTATTAACAAGTTTTTATATAATTTTATAATATTTAATTAAATAGCATTTTATACTACATTTAAACGAGTTGATTATTCTAAATAACATTTAATATAACTTTTGTAAAATATCCACAGCAGCTTCGGTTTAATCCATTGTCATTAAATGCAGAGAACAAACAGAGAGAAGGAAATGATAAGAACTCTAATTGATTTAAGAGCAAGTCACCGGGCAACAACCAAAAATATATTATAATTTTAAGAGATATTTCAAATTATAAATAAATAAATAAATAGAGAACGAATTTCCTCAATTTGATCTTTGGAAGTTCGTTCTCATCACATCATTACAAATCGAATATTCACAAGAGAAGAGGAAAAATTTGTGTTTCCACTCTAAATATATATATTATTTTTTGCTCTTTATATTATGATATTTACAAAATATAATAAAAACTAATTTTTTATAATATTTGTATATTTTTGAAATGAGAGTGGATTTCATATAAAATAAAATCTCTATTCAGTTGTTGTTTCAGAATATTTTGGTCCCTTTGTCAAAAAGGGACATTTTTAAAAATATTCTGAAACGACCAAAGAATAAGATAACAACAAATATCACAGATAATAGATAGATAGTTTTAAGGAGAAAATTTCCATAGAAAAAACAAACAAAAATTGCAATGAATTTCCAAATGCTCGAGATCTTACAAATTGACCACTCAAGCATTTTAAGTTAATTTTCTAAAGCTTTCTAAGCGTGGATAAAGAGAGAAAAATATTAAGAAATTCACTATATCTTTTTTATTATTATATATTTAATGCATTTATTAAACATTTTTCTTGACCTCCACTCCCTTTATTTATTATCAAAGATATTGTAGAATTAATTATACTTGTATATATTGAAGAAAATTCCCTCTCTTCTCTCATTTTTCCCTCTGCTCTTGGTCAGAGTGAATAGCTTAATAGAGAAATAATTTTTGTGCGTCAACTCTGTGCGTCAAAAGAAAAATCTAGAAACTTTAAAGACTGAGGAAGGGACGGAAAAACTAAAAAGAAAACTATCTATAATTAATTTTAAAAAAGAAGACTAGAATATTATTATTGTAATAGTTTCAATTCTCTTAAAAATAAGAAAAAAAATAAACAAAGGCAAAACCGCGAAAGGAAGTGAAACATGAGTAGTTGACTAAAATTAAATTTAAGCCTTAAATCTTTCATTAAATAAATAAAATCCTACAAAGTCTTTATCATATTGATTTCCTAAGCACTTTATAAAAACAGGAGAGGGCTATGTAACCATAAAGGGCCGATGATAAAAAATATTCCATCCTCAAAAATAAAGTTCCAACTTTAAAGAATAAATTAACGAAATAAAATAATAAAATACTAAAGAACTAGAATATATTCAGAAGAAAAAAAGATAAGGAGAGACAGAATAACAAAACATGAGGTACGCTCGGAAATCTCAGATTATTTAGGTATCTATTCTATTAATATCAAGCATTCAAAGATCATCTTCATTATCCAAAAACTTAAAAAAAAAAAAAATTAAATGAAAAGATAAAAATATTTAAATATGATGTAAAAGTTGTTTATAAACCCTGCTGGTTTGTTTGATTATACTTAATTTCTAAAGTATAAAAAAAAATTGAGATATAAAAAAGATAAACTTTTGTAGTAATGGAAAAGATCTTTAAATAATAGCTTTATTTTCTGTGTCTGTTCGAAGGTATTTCATGTGCTTTTAACAAGTATTTTCTATCAATGAGAATTTGTTCGAAAAGACTTGGTTACATCCTTTCTCAATCTAAGGGGTGCAATTGGAAATTGAGGCAAGGTCTGTAGACCCGTAATGCATTGGGAAAACTAAAAAATAAACTATTGTGACCAACACAAAACTGACCATCTCGTCAAAAAATATATTTAAATATAATATGTGGACAATTTTATCACCACCAATAAAGGATTAAAGTGTGGATAAAAAAAATTATAAAGGTTTATTTATGTCGATATATTTAACAAAGAAATATAACTACAAATTTATAATAGGAGATGAATTTAGAGAAGAACCAATAAGTGAAGTGTGAAAGGAGATGTTAATAGTATAAGGATTAGTATTTATCTGCTTTTTAAATGTTGTCCCATAACATCGGGGCGAACGAGCGATCGGAAAGTAGAAATTTCTTTTTAAAATGACAGTGTATCATAGAATAGATAAATTGTCATCTGTAAACGGTACATTTTCTGTACCAAAAGTAGAAAAAATTAATATATTTATGACAAACTTAAATAGGAAATTCTATAGATTTAGATATAGAATTTGCTCTAAACACAGACCGATGGACGTATCATGCTAAAAACAGTTGATTAAAAATAAACTTATTCGTGCTCATTTGTAAAAATGTCAGAATATTTTTACAAAGGTTAAAATATGAAGATCCAAGAAAAAAAAAATTATTCTTTGGTCTTACCACACAAAAGTGTGCTATAGATGAAAAAAAATAATGAAAATCAATCGCCAAAGTAAAAGCACAAACAAATAGGTTGATAGAATGAAATGATTAATAAATTCAAAAAAAGAATGCCCTAGAAAAAGAATTCTTTCCTAAACAAATTTATATTTATTTTCCCATGTTTCACTTCTCAATTATTAAAAAAAAAGGAAATATCAAATATATTATAAAATAAATTTTAATGAAAAAAATAATGATAAATTCAATTATACAATCGATATACAAATATATAATATATAAAAAAAACAATTTTGAAAAAATTTTAGTTTGACGGTTGCTATTCGTTGAGAATTTAGCAATTATCTAAGATTAGAACGTTAGCATTAACAAGTTTTTTTTTTTTAATTTCTTTTTAATAATAAATAGACAATAAATCTGATTAAAATTTGAATCTAGGAACAAGATAGCAAAGTTATTTATTTATTTATTCATTCTTATTATTCATTTAACTACGAATCGATAAATTTAAAGCAAAATTTTTGTTTTATTCGATAAAAAAAAAATAAAAATATTTTATTAAGAAATTCTTTATATTGTATATTATCTGCGTTCAAGTTTCTAATTTTTATTTTAATTTAATAATTAAAAAAAGATTAATTTAGAAACGGAAAAAGTTTTTTTATTAGGAATTTGATTTTGTGTGAACTGTTTGAGAGACGACACAAAAATTTTGCAAAATAAAAACATTCATTTCTTCTTAATTAAAAAATAAATAAATCTTTCTAAGTATATATAAATATATATGGATAAAAAAACACATACATATCTATGTATTTTTATAAATATTCGAGAAAAACAATCCCCACACATAAAATAAATAAATTAAAGAAAAAAAAAATGTTAATTTAAAGCTTTAAATAAATAAATTCAAAATATATACAACAAATTTACTAAAAAATAAAAATAATACTATTTCTTGAAATATATTATATGAAGATTCCTTATCAAAATGAAAGCAAAATATTGGGGTAGAAAAAATTTATCGCATATCATTTATATATATAAATGATATATATGTATATATATATTGATGTAAGGCAAATACTTATTGTGGACAATCATAATATATTAATTTGAATTATTTTTTTGTAGATTCATAAATATTTACAATAAAAAGCGAAGGAGAAAGTAGAGATTTTTCTTTATATAATATATATAAGAGATTAATTTTAAATTCTTTATTTTATTTATTTATTTTGTGTACCCCCTCCCGGCATTTATAATTATATTTATGTATGTTGTGACGTTGGAAGTTTTTCTATTTTGTTTGCGATATATATATATATATATATATATATAAATAATTTAGCTCTTAACTTCTTTGCCGGGTGGCGTTGTTTTATATCACTCATCTTCGGAATCTCCACCATCACTCGAATAATCCTGCACAGGTATTGGCCGAACAAACGGGGCATTCGATGTTTGGCTAGAAAACAAAACAAACGAAAATATAAAAAAAATATTTTTCAATTGGGTTAATAATTAAAGTCAAGAGCTTTAATTTTGAGAGAAATATATAGATTTTTTTATATATTATATAAACATAGTGGATAAAAACAATGTTTAATATGGGATACCTTTGTGACTCGAAAATGAATTAATGTATAGAGACAATAAAAACAAGACTATGCAAACAATTTTCTTTTATTTCATATATCTAACAGTCAATCTAGGCTAACTCCAGAGCCAGTTTGCAAGAAATATGAATGTGAGCTCTCTTTGGACATTGAAATAATTAATCTTTCGTTGACCTAAAAATGAATTTATGTGTTGATAATTCACATTTATATTTCTAGCCAACTGGCTCTGAGATAGCCTAGATTAACTGTTAGATATATGAAATAAAAGAAAATTGTTTGCATAGTCTTGTTTTTTTATTTTTTTTATTGACTCCATCTCTTTAAAATAATGTTTAACATTTTCCTGTTTCCAATTAACCATATATATCAAATTTTGTTAGGATAATTCTAATTCCTATTTTATTATTTTTCCATAAATTTTTATAAATAGGAGGCAAGTATCCAAGAAGAGGTAGCAATATTAAGTCTGACTCTCCCTTCTAGCTCTGATCATTGTTTCTCAAAAGGACCAAACTGGCCCCTCACTCGCGCCTCGGGCATACGCGATGATCAAGGTGATACATTCTTCGTAGTTAAATAGCCTATCAAACGCGTCAGGCGGATCTTAAAGTCATCAAAAAAGATTTTAAAAATTATACATTAATCTGAAATAGAATAGCCAAGAATGGGACTTAATATTGCAACTTTTACAGTAAGTGAATATTTTGGGAAATGTATCATTTCCTTCTCCTGATATCATTTAACGAAGTGGATTTCTTAAATTAAAAAATATCTATTAAAAAAAATTTTAAAAGTTAAAGTCCTTTCTCTTTCACCCTCCGCACCCCTAAAGAGAAGCAGAAAGTTGATAGATAGAAGATGAACAAGTCGGAGCAACTGACACTAGCCGTCGATAATGGTTAAGCCATTCTTCAATCATTTGGGCAACGAGTAAGGGCCGTTTATGAAGTCTTTGCTGTGAAACAAGAATTCCTCCCTCTGTGACGCATACGTCCAACCATTGACGTAAAATTGATTCCTCTCGACCGGCCTAAAAACAAACAATTTTATGCATTTGGCAAATTATTCTAATTTTAAGAGATAAGTTAAAAAAATTTAAAAAAAGTCTTATTTCTTACTATTAAAATAAATATTTGGGTATTTTGATAAAGTTTGGAGCAGAAATAAGAAATGCAACGATTCTTTTTTCATTTAAAATTCTCCTCTGCTGACGTTTCGGCCCGGGTATGGATCAACTTCAGAGCTAGAAGAAAGTCACCATTTGAGTGTCAAAAAGGATGTTAGCATAACAAAACAAATATATATCACCATAATCTAGGGAAAAGACCACTAACTACATACATACTATAAGCTTTGAAGCCAGGCTACCTATTGTATATCTATATAGTGTATAATTAGCGGACCTTTCCCTGGATTATGATGATATATATTTGTTTCGTTATACTAACATCCGTTCACTCACTTTCTTCCGGCTCTAAAGATGACCCATACCCGAGCCATCATGTTAACTAATAAGAAATAAATTTAAACGAAAAAAATTCTCATTTCTGTTCCAATTTTTATCAAATTACATTACATCTATACATATTTCTAAATTAGTATTAGTAGTATTAGTTTTGAAAAACTCACTTCTTCTCGTGTGAGGAAATGAACTGGGAGGATCTTGCGATCATGATCCATTAACGGCAAGAAAGTAACTTGGAGTTCATCTGCTGGCAATTGATTGGCTCCACCGAGATTAGTTCCTGCCTCCAAACGACTATAAGGTTCCATTGAAACGAGGGCTGAAAAATGCCCTCGAGTGTATCCAAGAGCGATAGGCGAGCGGACACAAAAACTTGCTTCCCAGAGCAACGGAAGGTAAACTCCTATCAAACAAAGAAATAAACATTTAATTATTATATATATAAAAAAAAAAATGCTTATTATATCTAAGATTTGTTTCAAAACTTTCAGGAATATTTTTATACAATTAAATATGTATATTGTTTTGTCATGTTCTTTAAATAAATAACAAATTAAATGAGCATCAAGGGAAAGGGTCGCTAATTATATACTATATAGATATAGTCTATGCCTGGCTACTTATTGGATATCTGTCTGTGGATACGTTTAGAGCAAATTTAGTATCTTAAATTGACTATGGAATTTAGATAAAGTAAATGACGAGTATTAATTATGAAGATAGACTGACTCCTGGACTCGCGCCTTGTGAATGGATAGCAACCACAAGTTTCCCGAACTCAGGTTGAGATTTCTTCTGTTCTCTTTACACCAGCCCCCCTCCAATCAATTAAGTGTCGGACCGACTTGATTCTTTTTTAGGTTGCATCTGGCTTAGATATACCGGGGCATAAAAAATAAAAGATTAAAGACAAATTAAGAAGATTAAGTATGCAGATGGAACCTCCAACTAATCCTACATCTATTTACATTCAGGCTTTTTCATCAATCTATTGGGGCTCCAAGCCAACTCCCTCACCTCCTGACTCAAAATAGTCGTGAGATCCTGATAAATCCATACTAAATTTTAATTTTATAAATCAATTTTTGAAAACGAGCCACATTATTCAAACAACATTATTCTAACAATCATTACGGCCAAACAAACTTTTTAATTTAATAGCATTTTTATAGTTTTTTCGGCATCTTGGAACATATAGATTTTAAACAATTGAATTCTAATATATATTATTTATGACACATATTATCCAGACATATTTCTTTATATTATAGCAATTGGTATGCAATTGATTTAAATAAATTTTCAACGAACTAAAATCCGAACTCACTCACACCCCTTGACTTTTAAGATAATTTTTCAAATGCTATTACAAAAAGGATACAATTAATTAATTCTTCAATTTTCATATAGTAGTAAGATGTGTGAAAAAGTTCTCGCTGTTTTTTTTTTCGAAAAAAGAGCATTTATTTAAAAAAGAATGAAAATAAATACATCAATGAAAGTAATGTCCATAACTTGACAATACTTTTGCCCATCTTTCAGCTAACTGTTGAATGCCGTTGCGAAAAAACTCCTCATCTTTTGAGGCTATCCACTCGTCGACCCATTTTAGAACTTCGGTGTCATTCGAGAAGTGCTGGTCGGCCAGGCCATGCGCCATCGATCGGAAGAGTGGTAATCTGATGGAGCTATAGCTGGACTATACGACGGATGGGGTAAAACATCCCAACCAAGTGCCTCCAGTATGTCCTTGACCGAGTTTGCCACATGGGGCCGTGCATTATCATGTCGTTTGGCGTTTTATAGCCGTTTTTCCTTGATCAATTTGCTTAAACACAACAATTGTTGTCCGTACAATTCAGCAGTAACTGTGTGTCCTGGTTGTAGGAGCTCGTAGTACAAAATACCCTTCTTGTCCCACCAGACAACAGCGTCAGTTTGCCGCCGTAGATTGGCGTGCCTGTTGAGGTCGATGGGTACTCTCCACGCCAGGCATACACTTTTTTGCGTTTTGGATTACTAAAGTGGATCCACTTTTCATCCTCAGTAACCACACGGTGCAAAAAACCTTCTCTTGACGTTGGAGCAAAATTTCGCACGTCATGAAACGCCGTCGACATCACGCAGCTTCAGCTGATGTGGCACCCAATGTCCCTCTTTTTGAGTCATACCCATGGCTTGCAAACGCTTGCCAATTGTTGTTCAATCCACTGCCAATGTATTGGCGAGCATTTCTTGGGTTTGGCTCGGGTCTTGGTTGATCAAAGCCTCCAACTCGTCGTCTTCGAACAATTTTGGCCTACCATTGCGTTCGTGGTCTTCAACTTCGAAATCACCGTCTTTAAAACGGGGAAAGAATCACGGCACGTTGATTCACTAGGAGCATACCTACCATAAGCATCCACAAGCATATCATGCGTTTGAGCTACAGTTTTCTTTAAATTAAAGCAAAAAAGTAATGCTTCCCGCAAATGGCGCTTAATCGGTTCAAAATTCGACATTTTTATGCGCGAACAGCAAATGACGGGGTAAAATAATTATTAATTTTTTGATGCAGTCTTATTGACAGATTCTTAGGCTTTGAGAATGACGCTTCTGTCATGATAGATTGTATCAGTGTTTAGGTCCAGAACTATCTATTGAAAAACAGCGAGAACTTTTTCACACACAAAATGGAAAAATATATATCAACCTTCAAATCTAGCCAAGCCAATTGCTTCTCCACGAAAACTTTTAACGTATTTGACTCCATAAACAATGATTGGCCGACGAAGAATATGTGCTAATGCGAAGACATGTAGCTGCTCTAAACTGGCTCCAGGCTGACTGGCAAGAGAGAGAAGACCTGCCCAGTCCTCCTCCCATTGACCTTCTTCTAAACTGAACTCCATCATTTGCGCTTGAGTCGCTTCATATTCCTTCCATCGTGGATAAAAACTGAAAAAAATAAATAAAATAAATTATTAATTAATTTAATAAATACGTGGTGCAAGCCAGAAGGGTACTTAGCTTAAATATAAAATTTCAGCCTCGTATGTTTTTTCGTATTGGAGATATTTTGTTCATACACAAACACGAAGACAAATAGACCAATTTCGAGACCTCTTTTTTTTAGAGTTAAAACGTTTTCCGTTGAAATCTCATCATCGCAAGATTTTATCAGTATATATTTCATAAATGATTGTTGGTCACATCGTTAATTTATCAAAAGAAAAAAAAAATCTTTTTAATTTCAAATTACAAATTTGACCGGTATTTGAATCAACAAGTCCGAGCTTAGTGGCGGAGAATATCATCCCCCAAATTTCTTTTTAATAGTCCATCTTCAGGAGGAGACTCCTGGCAAAGCAAGAAATAATTTTTTTACGGAAAGGCGGACTCGAACCCGAGCTATTTTCATACTCTAGATTCGTAATCCGCAGCTTATCCGACTTAACGACTGCCTCCTAAAGAATAGGTTAACTAATAAAAAAAGGAAAAATATCTCGGAGATGGGTATCTAGAATCTGAAAATACCAGATGTATTATGCCAACGAGAGACGGTGTTATGAACCGCAAAACGAATCAAATAATAAGTAAAAATTTTTAATAAATAACATTTTCGATTTCAATTTTATTTATATTAAATTCAACGTTTTGGCTACTCATTTCGTGACCTTTTCAAGAACAATTCAGATACAAATCACAAAGGCTTACATTCAAGCCTAGTTTAGTAAACAGATGATTGGCAACTGGCTCACTCGGCTTCCTTCATCACTACTCCTCTCAGTACCGGCATAGCTATTAATATAATATATATACATATTATATATTTTATGGTATATGTTTAAAAAAATAAAATGGAGTGGTCTGAAAAATAGATAAATTTGATGAATTATACCACAAGAATAACCAATTTACTCGACTAATGTAAATTGAGCATAAGAGATCTTCAAATTGGAGATTTGTATCTAAATTGTACCAGAAGAAAAATGGTCAAAGAAAATGTAATTTATTTATTAATGATAACAACAGTGAAAATTTCAATTCCTAAATAAGAATTTGCTTTAAGATCTTTGAGAAGTGGAAATAAATATCAAGCTCACTGAGTACATCTATAATTAGACTTACACATGACCACAATGATGTAAGGAATCAGAAAGGGCACGACGAAGAGTGTTCTCTCTATCAAATACACCCCAAGTAGCCTGCATCGCAGAATCAAGAAGGCAATCCCCAGCTGAACGATTCCACAAAGCATGTAGCCGAGAACCAAGACGTTCAGTGACTTCTAAGGACCAATTGACTACGGCTGGTTCAGATTCAAGTTGCTGTTGGGCATCTTTGTCTAATAATTCATCAAGCAGTTGTTCTTGAACGGGGGGTGGCAAGTCTTCAACTTCTAAAAAAAGAAAGAAAAATAAATATCAATGAATATAAACAATCATCACAAAGAAAAATAATAGTGGTGATTGTGGTGATTAGCTGGAAGGAACTGAGCCGAGGCAGCCAAATTTAATAAGTAGAATTTCAGAATGGCCCCTAGATAAACAAACAATTTAAAGGGATTGTATAATAATATACACAATTTTGTTGTGTTCAATAATGGAATATAACAATGAATATGTATGTTATAAATGTGATATTAAATTTAATAAAACTGATTTATGATGTTAGAGAAAATATTTTATCAAGTGTAATAATTTATAAAAAAAAATATTCTCAATTTAAAATAAAGCAAACAAAAATAAATTATCTAATTAAAAATGAGACGATGACCAGGATTAACTCGTGAAGAGTTTTTTAATATAATATTTCTTAATATATTAGAAAAAAAATGAAAAATAGATTCATTCTATTAATAAATGTCATAATGAAACCATCATAACATTCATTGTTATGCCGCTTTTTTTAATGTACATAAGAAATTATTTCCATATATATAAAATAATTCTTTGACTAACTTTGTGCAAATATTTTGGTTGTAAGTCATCAAAATAATATTATGCCATTTTTGGTATTCATTTAATACTAATAATCAGGTATATTTATAGTATTTGACTAAAATTGGTTTAAAAAAGTTAAACAAAAACGGCTCACTGTGACTAAATAAGCATACAAAAGCTTTTTATTTAGTTGCCTCTGCTCAGTTACCTTCCAGGTAATAAGGGTTTATTTGATAGCTTTAAAACAATGCCAGTAACCGCATGTGAGAGATGAGTATTCTGAAGGGCATAAATAGCCGCTCACCAGACTTGAACAAAAGAGGAAGATTCTGATTCGAGTCAAGAAAGCGCGCGCCATCACACTCATTTCGCACATGTTGATAACTAAAAAATAATATTCTTTGATCCTGATTAACAAATTTTTATTTGATTATTTTTTCTTAATTCATATTTTGAAACAATTTCTGCCATCTGAGTGAAAGAGAATATTTTGGCTATTTGGAATAGTTTCTAATTGGAGAGGTTTCTGATTGTGCTTTACTCTATTTAATTTAAATCCTGCTTTGATCATCATCATCTTTTTATTGTAATGAGTAAACAAGACCTGCTGGCAAAGCAAACGTCGTCAATTCGGTGACATAGCAACACGGGAAAGCACCCATCCGTTGTCGAACAGTAGAGGCGACATGTCGGCGGATATCCGCCGCTAGGTCTGGAGCTACATACGATGGTACACGTTTGACACCCGAACAAGAAGAGCCTTCAATTTGGGATAAAAGAGTTGCCAACATGTCTTCTCTATGAAATCTAGATTAAAAAAGAATAGAGAAAATTAATATTAATAAGATTTTCAAAATTCATTAAAAAAAAAAAAAAAAAAAATATATTGATAAAAGTCTCAAAATAATTCCATTCAAAGTTGTAGAAAACAATTTCTTCTGTGCTCCTCTTGTCAAAATTTAAGTTAACTGGCAAATAAATAAAATTTGCAATATAAGAGTTTGTGTCTGTTTATAATTATCGTTGGATTGTGAGCTCTGGCAAAATAGCTTTTATTAATAACGACAATGATATATATATATACATGTAAATAATTGTAGGAAAAAGAAATATTTAGTTATATGTATTTAATATTTTTAATTATTTGTTATTTAGCCTTAATGGACTGAAGATGGGTAAAGTTTGATCGAAACCGATTTTTAATTTGGGAATTTTCATTTTGGTGAAAAAACATCTCTGTTTACTTCCTCACAATTGAACGATAATAAATAATAATAAAAGTTTTATAATTTGTTTTTTAAGTATAATAATTATAGTATGTTAACTAATTGCGTTAAGAGAATCTCTCAAATGCACAAAGAAAAATGAAAATGATTATTTATGAAATTCACCTAAATGAAAAAATGGGGTTTCGTTCATAAATTGCTTTCTTATAATCAGAAACCTTCATCTAGATAATTAACTCTATACACCAATAAGTAAACGTTCAAATGAACGTCCCCAGATTCACGATGGAATGACGATTACAATAAATTCTATAGAATGGGAGTTGAAAGAGGCAAAATTCTTTCTTCTTCGGAAGCGAAAAATGTAATAATACATCCCCCCTCCCTCCCCATAGCCGGAGAGGTTAAAGATATTGACATTGTCATAAACCCTAAAAGTCACGGGGTATAGGTTAAGATCTCGGGCAGTCCGATGAAAATTTATTTAAACCATTTGAATACCAATTGGTCTAAATAAATATGCCAGGATAATCTGCTTGGTAATTAATATTATATCTATGGTTTAAAAGTCAATATGGTCTCAGATTCCAAAGAGACAAAAAAAATGTAATAATAAATAATGGTCAAAGGTAAAAATATAGTTTCGCGAAAATTTAACTTTTATAAAAAAATGACTCATTCAGAGGCTTTAAAAGTTATGGAATCACTAAACATACAATAGAAGCTATTTTCATTTTATGATCTACCTTTTAATGTATTTTTTAAAATCAGGTCAACCATATTCGACCCTGTATTATTTTTGTTGTCCTAGGTATCTTTTCAGATGATTTGTAATTTTTATGAAATAGTTTTTTTGAGTCATTTAGACTCCGTCCGTATTTAATTAAAATAACTTGTAGCCAATATAATTAAAATAAATTTTCTAGCTTTGGACTAGAAGCCACCCTTGGAGCATAAATCATGACTTCTATCTCTGCTCCAAAGGACAGGGCATGAAATACAGTTTAACTGATTTTCCATAAGCGATGTATTTTTCTTAAGTTTACCGAATGGCGAGATGAACAAGAGTATGTCCTGTGTCAAAGGCTGAGGGTCGATTGAGAAGAGTCACTTCGGTGGACGTAAGCTGTCTAGCTGGATTACCCCCGGAGGCCAGATATGCCTGTACAGGTCCAGGATCCCCTTCGACGACGCCAAGACATGCATTGAGCCAAGGCCAGTCAGCTTCTCGCATTCGTTGCCGTAACCGTCGAACTCGCCGCTCATAATCAGCATTGTTTTCGGCACCAATTGTTGGTGGAGTTACCAAACTCAACCCACTTCCCATCGACGTCGTCGAAGTTAGTCTTCGAGGCCCGCTTCTATAAAAACAACCATCAACAGATCTCTTAAAAAAAGCAATTAAAGAATTTCACATATTATGAGAAACCCTTTTCTTTAGCTTTCCTTAAAAAAGTTTATTAAGTTCTTACCCAAACGGAAAAATACATATCAAATCAAATTTTTAATTGATTCGTTGTCTGAATGGACTGAGATGTCTGTCAAAAAACAAAATTCAAAAATGATTTAAATTTAATCCGATAAAGTACGTTCTCAAAAAACTCAAGAGATATTTATTAAAACAGTTAAAATTATGCATATCTCTAAATTTTAACGAAATAATCAATTGTGACAAATTCCGTGTTTAAATTAAAATCCATTTAATTAAATAAATGCAGAAAGCCATGTTCCTTGGTGCAGAGAGGCTTCCTGAGCGACAAAAATTTATTTAAATTATATTAGCTACCAATTAATTTAAATAAATAAGGACGGAGTCTAAATGGCCTCCGATGCCGAAAAAATACTTAAAAAAAAATACTTGTAGAAAAAATATATCAAATATTTATTTATTTTTAAAAATTTCATTTGGACTGTATAGACCAACAGGGGTCCTCGTTTATTTACCCGAGGTGCTTTCGTGCACGACACACACCTCACACCCAGCCGACCTCTGACCCTAGTCATCTATTGGCACCACGTAAAGTTACTTGATTTCCTGATTCTAACTCCTCCTCCTATATTAACTTCTAGCTTACTAACTACTCCTATATCTCATTTCACCCGGTCCCTTTATTCCAACCTAATCTATACTAGGGAGGAAGCCCTACTTTGAGGAAGAGTCTTTAAGCATGGGTGTGTAGCCTACTCCTTGCGAAGAGTGTATCATTGAGAGGAATCCATTTTATATCCATTCCATAGAATGGGATATTCCAGTAACTCCCTTTCCTCGTAGAGTTGCCTGAGGGCTCTATTGAGGTGGGATCCAATGTTCTACTTCTCAGCTTGAGGATTTGTTTACATTATATATTTTTATTTAATGAAAAAAATCTCTCCACGCTCGGGATGCAAACACCAAGCTCCTGTGCGACACCCTACCGATTGCTCCTCAGGGCCCTTAGCCCCAATATTCAATTTTAAGAGAATATAAAAGAATAAAGATTTTATCTTAAATCCATGAATGAAAAAATGGAAGAAGTCGAATCTAAGTTCTACCCTATAAACTAAGCATGTCTTCTCTTATAGGAGGTTAAAACAGCCCCGAGAACATGGATTCGACCTCCGTGAGTACCTCAATTTTTTAATTCGGGAATTTAAGATAAAATCTTTAAAATTATTTTTTTCTTAAATTTGCTCCACATTACTAAAAGGTTTACATACCAAATATGGATATGTATTTCCAAAAATGAATAAATAAATTTCTTTCCTTGGCCTGCTTAGAAGTATAATTACTTGATGACCAACTCCAAATATCAATCCCATTATAGACAATTTAATAAAGAGAGAGAATTAAAAAACAAAGCCAGGGAATCAAGCATTTGAGAACCAAATTGAATTTTGTTTAAATCTAGTAACGTTTAGGACCTGGGACAAATTTTAATTGATAATGAATATGGCTTCATAAATAATAAATAATTTTAATCTACGGCGACTAAACGCAACAAACGATTAATTATTAAACAAGATGGGATATTGATTGAGCACACCAAATTTGAGTAAAGTTAAGATAAAAGGTTGAACTTAGAACATTGTTATAAAGAAAAAAATTTAAATAGAAAGAAAATGTAGAGAATTTATTTATTCTTTTATTAATGTTGAAATTCCTTGTTATAAGTGAAAATTGTAACTAGGCTTAATATAATAATATAATATTAATAATAATAATCGATCTATTAGTAATATTTTATGTGATTATTAAAGGTTTCATTTTGTGAATATTTCATTTCCTTCATACAATAATTCATTAATCTACACAGGGTGGGGAGCTATGTCGATTGAAACCAAAAAATCATTCCCCGGTTGGTAACCTCTGGTATATCGTGCACTGTTGGTACAAACCAAACCCCATCACCAGTTTCGGGCTCAATGGCCCATTCCCGGTGTACCTTTTTTGGAGTGAGAGACTCTTCACCTCTCTACTCACCACCATCTCACGACCAACACAGTACTACTTACCAAATATGTATCCGTAAAAAGGCAAATATATATATATATATATATTTCATTTGGACCCAATAGGTCCACCTACCAGGATCCCCGTTTATTTGCCGACTTGCTTTTGTGCACGGAGTCACGTTAAAACCAGCCGACCTATCTTTCGGAACCCTGTGAAGTTACTTTATTTCCTAACTTTAACTCCTCCTCCCGTTCCCTTTATTCCAACCTCTTCTATGCTAGGAAAGATGCCCTAGTTTGAAAAGGGATTCTCTCAGCACCGGTGTAGCCTACTCCATGCTCTATATGCAGAGGGAGTTGCTGTGAAGAAGGATTCTCTCTTAATAATGCACTCTTCGCTAGAAGTAGCTGAGAGAGTTCCCCCTCAAACTATGACATCCTCCTGCAAAGAATAGTTGGAATTCCCGGTTGGAACCGGGTGGAATTAGATATAGTAGTTAGCTAGCTAGAAATGAAAAAGGGGAGGAGATAGAGATAGAAAATCAAATAACTCCACGGAGTGCCGATAGATGGCTACGGCAGGCTGAGATGTGTATCTTCGTGTACGGAGAGAAGAACAGTTACCAAGATCTATGTTGGCAAGCAAGGCCAACTAGTGCTGAACCTCGAATGGGTAACCTCGAGGAACAAGGCACTGGAACGCCCGGCGGAAGCCAACGAAATAGATACGTATGAATATTGTCAACTCTAAATGGCCTTTGCCGCCAAAAAGAATATAAATTAAATAAAAAAGAAAAAATTTGATATTTTAGGAATTTATTTTAAACTAGAGCTACAAATGATTGAAATGATTTATTACTAGGGTATTCATCAAATTTTATTATTATTATTATTATTATTCAATAACAACTTGGTTTTATAGTAATATTATTAATATATCAAATAAAAATTATTCAATGAAGCCATATTTAGTGATCTTTATCCATATTGATATAAATTTTCTTTATAATTCCCTCCCCCCCAAAAAAATATTTTGACTACGGCCCTAATTCTATATAACAGAAGATATGGACGGATAAAAATAATTTGTCTTCAACTAAATCAAATCAATAGGTGAAATTTGTAGAAAAGTAAAGGTAGCCAAAGAGAAGAAAAAATTGAATAATTTTCCAGGTGACATTTAGGTCGCGAGTCGGGAACTTTTTCGAGTTTTAATAATGGTCGTGTTCAAGCCTGTTTAATTTCATATGTATATGTGTGTGTGTGTGTGTTCATTTTTCCGTTCGGTGCAACCACTAATTTTGCTCTATTCATTAAAATTGAACACCGAGACCTTTCCAAAAACCTTTTCAAAGAAGAGTCTCGTCTTGAGGCCGAAACGTCAACTGGAAAATTAATCTGCACGTGCTATCCTACTTTTTTACTAATTTGTCTTAATTTTTTTTAAAATAGTTTTACATAAAAAAGGAAGAAAAAACAAAATCAAGAAATTTATATTTAGAAAAGTGGATTATTATATATATATATAGGGAGATGGAAGTATGTATTCTAAATGTGATGCCTTTTACTCCTATTCCTTATTGGAATAAGTAATGTTAAAATAAATAAATATTAAGCATGAAAAATGGTTAAGAGTGATGAGGAATAAGAACTGAATAGCAGAATAAATTTCCAAGTCAGAATCTTTAAGGAAGAGAATAAGATCAAATAAGATAAAATCTATAATATTTAAACGAATAAATTTTTTCGTTGACAATCAAATGATTGTCCTATCTGTCTTTTTTTTTGTAGTTCGTTCCATCTCCATGGGGTGGAGAGGGTGCCTCACAGATTGTATAAATAAATTTACATTTTTGAGTTGAAACATAAAAAGAACTAACTGTATTATAATAAATTTTTTCCTCCAATAAAACTTACCTGTTGCTAATCATTATACTGATTAAATAGGTCTCACCAGTCATTCAAGGTAAAAGAGTGAAAGAGAGAGAGATAGAGTGCTGTGAATTTCTCTTCTATTTGCTTACAAGGATATTAAGAAAAAAAAAAAAAAAAAAAAAAACAGTTCAATGACCGTCAACTGTTTACTCCCACGCAACATCAATTTGTAAACATTCGCTAAAAAAAATATTCAAATCGATACCCAATTCTCTTAAAAAGAAAAATTATCAAAAAATATCTGGTGTAACTGACCGCACATCACCCAAATTTCTCTTAGTTAAGAGAAAGTAATATGATGTGCTGTCATACCTGATTTTTTTGGGTTGACATATTCTTTCTTTATATTAGTATATCAATATTCACGACAAAAATAGTAATACTACCAATTTTTTCATCTCCAATTTTAATCCGAAGGTAAAATTTATAAATATCAAGAAATTTAATTTAATCTTGTTTGTTATTATTAAAGGTAGGTAGGTCTAACCGAAAAGAACAACAGCCACCAAGATCTTTGCTGACAAGCAAGGCTAAGTAGCGCTGAACTTCGGATGAGTTGCCCCGAGGAATCTCTCGGGACCTCAAAAAGTTTCAACATCGATTTTTTTTGCGATCGCAATACTTTCTCAGTATATATTTCATATATAGGTAAAAGATAGTAAAAATTAAAAAACTTGCTTAAGAAGTTGGTCTCCACGATACTCAAAAAAAAAAAATAAAAGAAATTTTATATTATTTAAAGAATTTTTATAGAAGACGTAATTCTTTTGCTACTGTTAAAAAAAAACAAGAATTACGGTTTAGTGTTGTGGGAATTAAAATTAAAAAAAATTTTTTTAAAATCAATTAATTCTATTGAATTGAATTAATTAAATTGATTGTTAAAAAATCGTCCAAAAATGAGTCATCAAAAAATACTATAATTCGTGATAAGCTGAAAATTTTATTTTATATATAAAAAATAAAATTATATTTATTTTTACACCTCATTAACATCAAAATGACAATGCCTGAAATTTTATACGATCTACGAAGAAACAATGCAGAGAATGACCCCTGGATTTCTCTTCTCTAATAAGAGATACGTATTCAATTTTCAAAATTATCTTTTTGGACAAATCACCCAAATTACAATGGAAGAGTTGATGAATGATTTGCTTTTAAGTGAACAAAAGGCAAATGAAGAGAAATGATGGTTAGAGAATAATTTGCTATTTTCTGCAAGGAGATACAAATTATGTATTTATCCTTTTGATTATTCTATTTCAATCAATTTCGAGAAAAATGATTGTTGATTAAGATAATCAAAATGGGTGAGAGAACCAAACCGAATGTTCTCGAGGATTCTATCGCGTTCCATTCATGTACTACCCAAGTATAATAATACATTAAGTAAAATAAATACCAGTATCCAGAGAACATACCCATGCCCCCGATTCAGAACTCCTGATATAGAATATTATAATTTGGTAGAAATTTTAAAATCGTTAATAATAAAATCATCTCTGGCCGAAGGTGTTTGTTTATAAGAAAGTCGTTTTAATATTTTATCCGGGGTAAAAGGAATTAAAATTAAACTTCAAATACGTATTTAGAATTCAAAAACAAAATGAATTGTTGACCAACATTCTTCGAGTTTTCAGAGTAAAATATTATTTGGTATTTTTGATTTTTCCTTGTCTACAGAAGAAAAACAATTTTGCAAAAATTCCCAAATTTAAAAAACTTTTATTCGAATGTAAATTTATTCCTATTCCATAAAATCCCACTAAATTTAAAAGAATTATTGTTGGATGAGAGAATTATTTTATAGGGAAAATTAATCAGCTTCATCAAATTTGTTCAGAAATAAACTCAACCCTGAAGATGAAGTTTTTAATTTTATTCCAAATTTTCTATATTTAAATTAAATTTCTTTTTCTAAATATTACAGTTATTAGACATTGTGACACACAATTAGAGTCTTTAATACTTAATTTAAACCTTAATAAATCATCTTGTCTTAGAAAGATATCCCAATTTAGATTAACTAGATCTTGATTTCACTTCATCATTGATATTTGTAGACAAGACTCGAGTTGTCGTACATGACTAATAAATTTATTAGAAACATAATACAATTATTAAAATTAATTTAATCTCACAATTATTATTCTATAATTAATGAAATATATTAAATTTTATTTATTCAATTTCTGGTCTTTTATCTGAAAAGAGATGAGAGTGACTTCATCATTTCCGCTTCTGAATCCAATTCTTTTTAATATTTTACTTAATAAATACAAAATTATGGGGGAGGGGATAATAAATAAATAAAATGGAGGAATGACAAAAAAATCCAGATTAATCCTATTGTCTTCTCTGTTCAAATAAGAAAAATCTCGATTTGGGATTTTGGACAAAAAATAATTTTCCTACTCGGATACGTCCGATATCCTTCCAGTATATGAGGACTTATACCTATTTAAATTCATGCCCAAAGAGAA
>JAAAKE020088311.1:0-21454 GCA_010014785.2 Anisolabis maritima | reverse complement strand
TTATCTTTGAAGGTTATAGATAGTGGCAAATGTCAATATCTTTTTTAAAAATTTACATTTTATACAAACACCTGAATAATATATATATATATATATATATATAATTTACTATTACAGATTAAATGAAAACATAAATTACATAACAAAAAACAGAAAAATATAATGTATATACAAAAGCTATCAAATACGAGTATAGATATTTTTAAATCAAATTTTACACAAATAATATATATAAATATAATTATTATAAATATATAGAAGAAATATAAATTACATAACAAAAAACAGAAAAATATAGTATATCCACCAGATAGATATATATGTAGTATATAGAAATTCACCAAAAACTAAAAAAGTACATGAATAAAGAGGACCCAAACAATTTTGGAGGGAGAGGGGTTAATACATTTCCTTTGAAATCTCGACATCGATTTTTTTTTTGCGATTACAATACTTATATAATATATATAGTACGATTTCAGCAAAATCGTTAGAGCTGTTTTCGAGAAAAAATTTACATACATAGATACATAAATATATTGATGCATAGATATGTACAAAATTAAATCGTTTAATAATCATAAGTAAATAGATAGGTTACATATATAGAAAGGAGATAATAAAAAAAAATTGCAGTTTGTTGACCTTTTGGTACCTGTTAAAGTCCTTTCTATGAAACACGGAAATAAATGACAAAATGATCTTCAAAGCCCTAATGAATATAACCTTCTCACTGGGGATTTCCGAAAAAGAATAAAAAAAGACAAATTTAGCGTCATAAATCTTTTAGCAAAAGAACAATAAGAAAACGATTAAATTTTGTAAATTTTAACCGGTTAAAAAAATTAACTGTTTTTTTTTTTTTTTTAGTCTTTTTGACTTCTGTGGCCAATATAGACATTAAACAATTCAATTAATTTACGATACAAATTATTCAGGCATATTTATAGAAGTAAATTAACCGGTTAACAAGTTTTGACCAATTAAATCTATTTTCAACTTTTTTTATTTTTAAAATAAAGTCCTTAATTAATTAGGAAAAATTTTATTTGGTCAAGTAAATTTTTAGTTGAAAATAGATTTAATCGATCAACTAAATTGTTTGGAAAACGTTTTAACTGGTTAAAATTTAATTGGGGTGGAGAACATGAAAGAAGCAAAAGACAGCCTTCTCGAGGAGGGGTTCCAACTCCCACCCCCCGAAATCTCAAAAGAAAAAAATTAGAAAATATATATAA
The DNA here is from genome assembly GCA_010014785.2 of Anisolabis maritima. Lineage (NCBI taxonomy): Eukaryota > Metazoa > Arthropoda > Insecta > Dermaptera > Anisolabididae > Anisolabis > Anisolabis maritima. The sequence continues at coordinate 20,216 of JAAAKE020088311.1, read as the reverse complement.
AAATAAAAATTTAATAGAGAGGGAAAAGTATAAAATATAATTAAATTAAATATTAATTAAAATTTTGAACGTTGTTAAAAATTATCAAAAAATATTCTAAATTTTTTAGAATTTATTTTAAACAATATTGATATAAATTTATTCTTTATAAACCCACGGCCTGCCAGTCTTATATCGGGAAACTCAGAGTCACTATTCGCGAATTCACAGTTCTTGAGTGAAATTACTTCTTTACCCAGCGAAACGAATTATTTTGAGTCAATTGGAAAATCTCTCGTTTATTTGCTATCATAGATCTGGACTCATTTTTCAAAAAAAATCTCTCGGACTAACTAAGATGTCAATTTTGTCGGCCCATTACTAACAAATCTAATAGTATAAGAAAGACCTTTTTTTTTCGTCATTGGTTGCTGTAGCCATTTTAACTTGCAATATATAATTAAAATTTGTAAGCTCTCAACACCCTTGTTCCTCTTAAAAATTAAGAAACTCACCTATACTATCAATTTTTAATAAATGAACGGTAAAGTAGACCGCTCGGCTTAGAGCAATCGACGAGTTTAATAATAATTTATTTTCACCAAGATACAAGTGTTATATAACCCCTCCCCCCCCCCCTCCAACCCCCTAATCGTCCAATATTTCCAAAAATTGAGTTCTTGGAATTTGTAGTCTATTTTATGGATGCAAAATTCAACAATTATTTTTTTGAGTTTTTTTGACGAAAGAAATACAGTCAGACATCATTCCAAAAAGTACTAAATGGACCTAAGGTAGCGACAGTTAAAGTTGAATAATTTTTTTGAACCTTTGGATTGCTCTGCAAAGTTAATAAATAGTAAATTCTTATTCCAATTTCTGATTCATATTCCTCTCAAGGACAGACTTCTTATCAATGACGTATCAGAGAGGGAAAGAGAAAGAGAATCTGCCTGCCTCTCTTAATAGCAAAGTAAAAGCAAGTCGATTGGATTTAACTGATCTTTATTTATGATAATCGGATAAAGGAAATACCATTAACACTGTTAAGGGTCTGTTAAGTTAACAGGGTATACAGACTCTCTTTTTCGTGGACAAGTCCTCTTTTTGCGTCCGGTATTTTTTTTTAAACCGCTTCTCATCTTTTTCCGAAAATAATTTTTTTCAGATTATGAAAAATTCTAAAATTAAAAATTTAAATTACAGTCTCTCCATCCACGAATACTTATCTATCGAATTGCAACATATTTCTCTTTTTGCCTAGTCGCTCTTATTGACTTCAAATAATGCATTTTATATATTATCGACCAACAACCTGTTATTTTGTGGTGTAGGTTTTTTCAGTGCAATTAAATTAGTTTTTATATAGTCAATTTTTACTTTTCTGATATTAATTCATATTTTCTCAGGATTCGCTTAACCAAATTTTTTGAAACTAGGCGATAAAAATTAGGACGTTTGTCTTCAGACCAATTTTCATAACAATGAGTGTCTAAAAAAAAAAAACGAAAAAAATATTGGGTATAAGATATAAAGATATCATCATAGAGAGAAAACTAAAATTTTATTTAATTGCTTTGACTTTGTTAAATTCAATTTTTTTTTCTCCGTCCTTATTTATTTAAGTAAATTCACTTAATGAAAAGACAACTTAACCTAACCCCTCTCTCTCCCCCGTCAACAATATCTTTAACCTCTCCTCCGTGGCCGAAAAGTTAAAGATATTGTTGACATTGTTAATATTGATAACCTTAAAAGCCAAGGGATTCCAGGCAGTCCTTGGAATCCAATTGATTTAAATAAATATACTTGGATTTATATCGCAAATAAATATATATTATATATCGTTTATGTCTATATGGCCGAAAAGACAAAAAAAAAAATAAAAATAAAAATAAAAATGTTCTGACTTGCATTCTCGATAGAGCTGTAGAGCGGCCATCTTACATATCCAGGGAAGATGGTTAGCAATGGCTAAAAAGTGCAGAAAATTGTTGGAAATTGTCCCTATTTTTACTTTCTCTTATCTATTAAATGTATATGAAATATATAGTGAGAAAGTATTGTGATCCCAAAATATCTATGTTGAGATTTCAATGGAAATACATATTTTGAGATCCCCTGAGTCTAAAAAAATGGGTCTCGCAAAATGGTCTTTGTTTGTGTGTGTGTGTGTGTCTATTTGTTAACAAGATTTCTCAAAAATGAAAAAACATAAGAGATTCAAACTTTATATTTAAGCTAGGTACTCTGCGGCTTGTTCCTCTAAGCTTTTGAATTAAATCGGCCAAAGAATACTAGTACTTTACTTTTTTAGTTTTTTCTATTTTCTCAAGATTCATTTTAACGATTTTTATTAAAATTCATATATCAATTACTTATCAGATGATCTTTGAAATATATCAACCCTTATCCGGCCAATTTGATGAAGTCTTTTGTCGGTGTTCGGATAACGGCGGGTGGAACCTAGATCATATGTTGTAGTCCCGGTAAACGCCAAGAGTAATCGCTCTTCTTTTAGAGAATGCATTAGAGATGAGGCCTGACGCGTGACAGCACATCTCTCAGCTTACCTGAGGTAAAAGAAAGTTGTGTGATGAGATTACTCACACCAGTATATTTCAATAATTAATTTTTTCAAAACTTGTCGTTGCCAAGTTGAGATAATTAATTTTGTACTTAATAATTTACAATGGTATTTGATAATTTTTTCAGAATTTATATTAGATACCTCTGTTGAACGCCCGTCGGAAGCCATCGATATTAAATATTTTCAATTACACATGGCAACAATGGCCGCAAAGAGTATAAATAAAAAAAATTAGATTTTTTTCATTTATTTATTTGTTTATAGTCCTTCAGTTTCTAAGACCATTTAGACTTTTATTTACATATATATATTAGTTTATTATATTGAAAGTAACAATAGCTACTGGTAGTCGTTAAGACTTGTTCCTCGAGGCCACCCATCCGAAGTTCAGCAGCGCCAAGTCTTGCTTAATTTGGATATGGTGGCTGTCCCTCTCCACCTAGGCAATCAATTTCTATTAGAGTGATTACAGTTCTTATCCCTTCTTTCAGGAATTCATTATTCATTGTCGCTATTTAGAAAGAATTAGATTATTAACTTGTTTTATGTTTATTTTTTTATCATATTTACAGTTATTTATAATTATTCACCTATTTTAATGTCTTCAAAATATATCTGCTATATCTGTTTTTTAATATATGAGTTTTGGCTACATTTTTTTTATTTGCTCTTTTTTTCCTATCGAAGACATTTTTCAGTGGGGGGGATGCCAACACAATTTAGTCAATTTGCCAAGCACATAATTCACATATTTTTCATGTATACATACATATACAGTTTAATGAAATAATTCTTATCTTAATATACTTTTGTTGATTAGGTGGTTACCGCTCTAACAATTATCGCTTTTTGATAAATGCATCTGCTCGTGATGTTAAAATGATAATAAATGAATAAATTTTAAGGTTAAAAAAAATAATTAAAATATATTTATAATATTTTCATAATTTACAATAATTTAATGCGTCATTCTCTTAATATTGTCCATAATAAAATTAGATTTTTAAAATCGCAACTGTGTAAAAGATTTTTGTCACATGTTGGAATAAGAGTTCCAGAAAGACGTTCACCACTCACTGAAGTGCTTGGTAAATTTTTTTTAACTATTTTGAATTTACTAAATTTTGTCTCGTTTCCTACAATTCCGAATCCTAGCTAATCCAAGCTGACAAAGGCGAAATATAGCTGCTCTATTTTTAATTGATTCATTCATTTCATCCCTCAAGATTTGTGTATTTCGTATTAAATAAAATTTTCACTTCGCTTTGAAGGCTTAGTAATCAGACAGAATATAGGTAAGAGAAAGTAATAATAAGACTTTCCAAAATAATTTTTCTTAATCTTCATTTCAAAACCTACCTACTCCTCCTTTCCAAAGTAAAATTTTCGGGCACGCCGAGTGAGCCTATAAATGGCCAACTGATTATTCGAAGTGTTTCTTACTGCCCATCCTCAAGGGTAAGTAGAAAACGCTAGATAGGTTACGCGCCGACGCCAACGATACTCGTATGCTGCGATGTTGCCAATTATCTTAGAAATTTTCTTTTCTTGGGAATATTCTTTTATAATAGTGGCACTAATTTAATGATATTGCACCACTGGAGACTTAGCATTGCCACACAGGTGTCCCGGCACAGTGGTTGTTGGACATTGTAAGCAGTAATATGATAAGGATTCTTATTTAGAGGTAAGTTTTTTCAATGTATAACCTTTAGTTATTTTTTTTAAATTTTTGTAATAGTATATTTAAACTTATTTTTATATTTTTATTTAAATTGTTTTGATTTTTGCAATTTTTATGCTTTTGGTGAAATGAATACTCAAATTAGGGTAAGTAAAAATTTGATCTATATTTTTTAGCCTTCCATATTTTGGAAGACTTATACTAAAAATTAAAATAAATTAATTAAAATTAAATTTATATATGTATAGGCAAAAAAGAAACAATTAATTTTTCTCTTATATTATTATTATATGGGAAAATTTGAGCAAAACGGAATAAAATTTTCGCAAAATAGGGAGGACCTCTCTTTCTATATTTCCGTCCTGCATTTAGACGGAAAAAAATACCTTTTTATTTTAGAGACGTAATAAGGTCGTGGCTAAAGGGACTCACCATGGTCTAATATTTTTAGGATGACAAAAGAAAAAAATTAAAGAATAAATAAATAGTTTTAAATAAGAGTCATCTATTTTATCCTGTATTTTTATTTGTTTTAAAAATAAAATTTTTAGGTTATGATGAAGATATTAAAAATCTTGTTGAATTTTTTTCTTATATATAATTTATTTAGCAAATGCGCAAAAAGATTTTTTATTGCCTTAAAAAACTACGTCTTCTTTTCAGTTGTTCGAAAAGAGGGATGCTCACTATCGGACCAATAGAAGCTCTTCCCCCACCTATGGCTTTCCACATACTCTGATTGGTTGACTAGAAGAGAGAGGGATAGGCCATCTCTTACAAAAACAAGCTGCTCTATATATTTAGTTTTTAATTATTTTTCGCCAGCAACAAATCATATATCTACTTCTTGCTCACTTTTTTTTATATGCCATTATTTGATTTCGGTGAGTAAATTAATTTTTTATTATATCTACTTATTATTTTTTTCTTATTTGATTCTTTTTATTCTTATTTATAAATAGTTTTCTTTTAACAATTTTTTTATTTTTGTATATATTTAAATTTAATAATAAAAAAGTGATCTTGCCCCCCTATCTGCTTGTCAAACAATTATTCCTCTATAGAACAATTCGAATGAAATTAGTTAATCGTCAGACTCAATTTATCAACTGTTCAGATCCAAAGAATCTTTTCTTTGAAAAATACATACCTTCAACTATGCAACCATCAGAAAAGTGATAAAATGGATTTTTTTTTTTGGAAATTGATATTTAAGATATGAAATTTTTGCAATATTAATTCGACTGAATATATCTACACACGAACATTATTTGAGATGGTGGATTTTGTGATGAAGTTTAAGTGATCTCTAATTGAGGCTAGGTACTTTTGGAAATTTTTAAGGGGTTGTTTTTGGACATAGAGCCACGGCCTTTTTTTTCTGTATATTCATTTTGTTATGACTTCTCTTTGATTTGATTTATTAAATTTTTTAAATATTTTAAAAAGAATCAGAAAAAAGGACTTAATTCCAAAAATATTTGTTTTCGTAATGTCACTTCGATCCTTTGATCTTCAGACATTCAATCCAAAATTGTACAATTGTTTTACTATATTAATACTCAACTAAGTAGTACATGCAAGTAATTTCCAGGGAAAAAAAAATTATTTTTAGTTTTCACTAAGCTAGGCCCCCTTTAAGAACCGAAACATTATTTACTATCATAACTAAATATTTTTGGCCCAAATCAATTCTGTTGATAATTATTTAAAAGAGGATAGTATTATATTTTTGCTAAAGTAAAATATTTGTGTTTTTATACCAAAAATTTAAATATACAAATATATCAGGGATGGGAAAAGCCGCCTTATTTATCTTTATAATATAGTTTGTTTTTCTTTCCTTTAGTTCTAAATCTTAAAATTTTGAAATTTTCATTTCGATAACAATTGTTAAAGCTATTATCTTTATATTTTTTTAAATTTTATTATATATATGTAGGTGCATGTATTGTAAATTACTATGTTTATAGTCACTCTAAATTTAAGGTGTTTCCTCTTTTCCTTTAAAATGCCACCAACCAATCACAACAAAACCTACCCTTCCCGGCTTTTTTCTTTGAGAGGAAAGCCACGCCCACACCCCTTGCCTGCTCATCTACACCTTTCTGGAAAACTTTTTTTTTCGAAAACCCCTTTTTTTAATAATAGGTACAAAAGTAATGCATATTGAAAAAAAATTCTTCGAATGAAAAGTAATTGATTTAACTTTGAATAAAAATTTCTAAGAAACTTAAAAAGTTGATTATCTGGCATTCTGTGAAAATTAAAACGATATTTTTAATTATAGATAAGCTTTGGAATTCCAACAATCACGTTTTTTACTTTTTCGCTTAGATATTATAGGGAAAGTATTGTAATCGACCAAAAATTCGATCTCGACATTTTGATCTTAAAAATCTTGATCCGAAAATACCATTTTTTTAAATTGTCAATTTATTTACTCGATGGTGGGTACTCCCAATTTATTTAATTAGTGTTAGAAGGGGAAAAAATGTAGGAACATTTCACTAGAGAAAAATGAAATTTTGGCCAAGATGGAAAAATATAAATTAGGAAGGGGATGGGGTCCTAAAGTTATTAGTATTATTTTAAAAATAATTTTCTTGTTTAAAGTGTTTGACTTTTGCAGGATATCATATATTTTTTTTTAGTTTTTTAATTTCAGGGAGTGGAAAATGTATATTTTATTTTTTTTTTGTAAACTTCTCTTCATTTAGGCCAGTGTCTTTCCATCTTTTCCTTGGTCGACTATGACTTCTTATCCCGATAGGATTGTTGTCATATACTTTACTCACTAGCCGATCACTTTCCATTCTTGTTTGGACCAAGAAGCTCACTTTTTCGATATTACATAATTCCCGTATATCTTTGTTCTTTATTCTGCCCATCCTTGACTTATTTACAATCCTTCTAAACTTAGGATCAAATTTTATATCTATATATTGCAAAGTAAATAATAGAGCTGCTCACAAAGTTAAATTTTTTAACGAATATTGAGAATAGGAATAAATTTTAAAAAAATATATACAATAGTAATTCTAATTAATACATTCTGAGATTGATTAATAAATGATAAAAATTTTTAAAATAAAATAACTTTTGGTATCAATCGACCACTCAAAATAGATCTTCAATCGAAGTTCAAATTTGAAAATTAAAAAAAAAACCTGAATGAAATAAGCCAGCCTATATTCAAAATAGTCCTAATTATCATTTTAAACAATTTTTTTTGTTTTAGATCGCCTAATTAAAAGAATAAAATAATTTTTTATATTAGGAAATTCGTTGAGATTAATAAATAATACTTGAGTAGATGTATCATTTGGATTTTTCATGGTTGAATTTCAAATGAATCGGATAATAGTAGGCCAAAAGTACTTAGTTGCTCGAAAAGGAATCCATGCCTTCCTTGATATCTATTTTCTGTATTGGGCAAATTGTTATGAAAAAAATTTGTATTCAATAACTCTTAACACCCAAAATTTGTATTCAATAACTTAACACCCAAACAAAATGTTCCATGGCGGCATCCTTTTCTTAGGCAACTTTGTGTATAATTTATTTTAAAATGAACAAATTATCTCATTTGCCAAAAAGTCGATTATTACTTAAAACTTTTGACATTTTATAACGGCAATTGAACTTTGTAAGAAAAGCCGCCTCAACTCAAGGACCTTTTTTCTTTAACACCCCGGTCCCTTCCCTCTCACTGACTCAAATAAATAATAATAAATACATTTGCGGAAAAAAGCCATTTCCTTCTAAATTTGAGGAAATTTTATATTGATATTTAGCACATGTTCAATTAGAAAAATACTTTAGAGCCAACCCAGGGCAATGGTCCTTTTTTAATCAAAGGGTATGTTACCTTAACGAAAAAAATTCAGAGAGATCGATACTCCTAAAAATCAAAATATTTTTTATGGAAAGATATATTTATTTTAAAGATATCGAAAATGTTTGCATACGACATTTTAGTATATGCATTTACTCTACTTTTTTTTTGGTCGTAATAAATGAATTTTCGTTCAAAATTAGAAAAAGATAAAGGATTTACTATACTGATTCATATTGAATTATACTAGTCTTAGCTAATATAATTAGAATTTGCAAACAAAAATGTTGCGCAATGTTATGAAATAATTTTTCTAAATTATTTTAGACACCAATAAATAAAGACGGAGTCTAAAAGGCTTCAGATGCCAAAAGACTTAAAAAAAAATGTTAGGAAATAAAATCAATGTTTTCATTATATTTTATATTTGATTCAAATTTATATGAATTTATTTCTGTTTTATTTATTATTATTTGAATTATTTTGTATTTAAGTTTGGATTGTGCTTGTTAACGAATGTAGGGAAATCCTTGGATCACAGGAATAGAATAATTTTTATCCCGGGATTAAGAATTATCCAGGAAATGAGAACCTCTACTTAGAACGGGAAGCGAATCATTGACCTTCGATACGAACAGCGAGACCTCTAACCCTGCAGCAAGGCACAGGTCTAGATAGATTTATTAATTTATAATGAATGATAAAAGCCAGAGAATTCCTCTGAAAAAAAAAATTAAAAAACGAATCTTTATGACAAAATATAAAAACGTGGATCCTAATTGAAACTTAAAATATTAAATAATATTAGACAAAAACTTATTTTCCTCCTTTTAATGCATTTTAAATAAGTGCTTTTTTTATTTTCTACTTTTTAATTCTATATATATATTTTTTTCAATTAGGAACAAAATTTTTCAGACCTTTAGTTGGCCCTTAATAGACTTTACAATCAATAAAAAACGTGATTAATGAATTTTTTCCCCTTTAAATAGGGATTTTATAAAAGATAATAAAAAATTTTAATCAAAAGCTATTCCAAATGCTGATTACACAATTTTGTAAAAAAGCATTTCTCTAAAGTTAATATAATTAATTATAGAGAAATTTTGATTTTTAGATTTGAACTTGAAATGAAGTACTCCTGTGGTTGATTTTTGCCTCGTTGAAATATAATTTGTTGTCATCGGAACTGAGCCTATTACAAAATTTCAGATCGTTACCTCATGGCAGGGAAAAATAGACTAGAAGATGTTCAGACGGGAATGCAGACAATCGAAGCAAGATAAATAAAAACTTAAAAAAGACCAGGCATATTTTCGACTAGGTGGTCACTAATTTTGCTACTGCACTAATACCTTATAAATCTATATTATTTTTTCTCTAGGTGAGACTAATACCCAATTTTCTAGAATCTGAATTTTAAAAGGTTCTCAAATATATTATAATATATAAGCACAAAAATTTTTTCATGGATTCTCGGGATTCGAGAATATGATTTTATACATCACGGCAATAACCTTTATTATGGATCTGGTGATGAAAATATAAACTATGACACTGAAGGCGTGTAAGTAGATGGCGACCACGAGTTACCCGAACTAAAATTGTTTCTCTTCTAGCTTAAAAAGCAGTCATGCCGTGCAACGTGTCACCCTATACATTTTCTCGCTCGGTGGGAATAAAAAGACAAATATGTAAGATTTTTATATTATTTCATTTCACCTCTGATTTGCTTCAGTGGGGCTTTTTCATCTCATTATATAACATGCTTCTTATAGTTAAATTTTTGTTTTTATTTTTTTTTTTTAAGCCAAGAGATCGAAAATTGAAATTGAAGTTGCTGAGTTGTTGATTTTTCTTTCTGAAAAACCAATCATCTTCGAAACGCCAGTTTACACTTGTGATTATCCCGGATGCACATTTCAAACTAATCGGCAGTGGAATATGAACCGCCATAGACGGAATCTACACTCTCCTAAAAAAATACGTAAGATTAAATAGGCCATTATATAAGTATATTTTAAAATTTTTTCAAACTTTTTTTTTGCATGTGTATCAATCCTTTATGGCCAACTCCGAACTAAGTATTTCTAAAATATAATACAATATGGTTTCGGATCCCAGGCAGTCATAGGAAAATTTATTAGATACCAAGTGATATTCTGTAATTTTGGTCGATTAAAAGTCAATATGGTCTTAGATATCAAACTTGAAAAAAATCTGGTGTGATGTATTGTTACAGCAGATTTTTTGCGCCGACGGACCATTTTACGAGACACTTTTTTTAGACTCAGGGATTCTCAAAATGTATATTTCCAGTGAAATTGAATTTTTTGGATCGCAGTTACGCTATCTGTATATTAAATATAGGTGCACATACTTATATTTTTTCTATGAATTGTTTCGAGGGTTAATGCATTGTCGAAGGATGATTTGTATTTAAGTTTTGGATACTATTATTACATAACAAAGGCGAGAAGGCCAATAAAGAGTCAGCATGAGTGATATATGGTCAGTATTTCTTCCAATTGTTTTTTGTTTGTCTTTTCGGCATCTGAGGCCTTAAAGACATATAGACGATACATAATATATATTTTTACGATATAATGATCCAGGCATATTTATTTACATCACTTGGTTTAAATAAATTTTCTTCTGACTGCCTGGGATCCGAACCCATACACCTTGGCTTTTAAGGTTATCAATTTTGATAATGTCATTCTATCTTTAACCTCTCGGCCACGGGAGTCCGCACTTGATTAAAAAGGTCTTTCTCTACATTCCTTTTTTTTTTTAAATAAATTGAAAACATGTTGTTAGGTGGTTATTTAGACAGATTTAGCCATTGAAAGGAACGATTTGTTTATAAAGTTTCTATATTTTGTTTCGATTAGTCAACTGTTCGATTTTCATTACCATCGCACAACCAAAATATAAAATGGACCACTGGAAAGAAAGATTGTTTACATATTGTGTCTTATCTTCTTAATCACTGACGTGTCTTTATTCCTACATATATCGTTTGGCTAACTTAAATATTTTTTCAGTTACTAAGCCCTCGTGAACTTTTGAAGACCTCAAAAAAAAGGGCTGATAGGGTATATTCTAGAAATTTCGCTAAGACTAGTAGTGATATAAAATTATTATTTTTAGGTATAACCAGAAAATACGAATGTTTTACCTGCAAGTACATGTTTACAAACTGGATCAACCTTGCACGTCATAGCCGAGTACATTTGAGCAAAGAGAAGCCCACCTTGACCTGTGCAAGATGTGGATGGGTCTCCAATATCAAATCTGATCTCATCAAACATAAGAAACTGGTCCACCACAAGACAAAATGAATCAACGATACACAGTATTCTTTTTTAATATTCCTTCTTACGAAATTACCTTAAAGAAAAAAATAGAGAAAAACAGTCAGGGAGAGAGAGCATAAAAACCCAAACTTAAGTTTTCAGAGACGTTCCTAAAAAAGATCTTAAGTTGAATTTTATTAAGAACAACAAAGAAGATCTGTATAAAGTTATATTTACGATTTTTCTTAAGAGTTTCGAATTTATATTTTGTAAAAATTAAACCCATATTTATTGCAGACATTTGGAATAACATTCTCTTCTGAAATAAATCATAAAACTTTATCTTAGAATCCTGAGGTAGTCTCTAATATCAGACAAAACTAAAATTATTCTGATTATTATAGATGTCTTACAGGCTTAATAAACAAATTCATTAAAAAAAGTTTTAAACTCATTTCAACAAAAGATATTGTTATTAAGGCCTATTTTAAATGTATATGAATTTAGTTGGGGAGTCAAAATTTCTTTGAGAATCATAATCCAAACATACTCATCGAAATATTTGCAATAATAATAATTGACCTATAAAACTAGTTGCAATCATTTCAAAGAATAAATATAATAATTCAATAATAAGAGGATATCAAAGAGTCGTTGATGAACTCTGGAAGGAGAGAATAACCTTAGGTGAATAAGCCAAGCCTCTAAGCGAATTTCTGACCATATAATAGAATTTTGATATCTGAATAAACATAAGTGTTCTATTAGGTTTGGGTATATAGACGGGATTCCCAAAGGGTCTTGAAAAGTAGAAATTTATTTAGTTTAGATGCACGACTGGCATTGGAATCGTGAATTTTGTCTCTATTTCTCCAATTTAAAAGAATATAACAATGAATAATAAATAACCTTACCTATAACTCAGACTATCCCTCCAAATGTAATTGGACAACTTGTATCTTTTGTTTGCTTTTAAGGGATTTAATTAAAAGCCCTACATGAAATCCGAAAATAATAAATTTAATAATAGGTAAAACATTATGAAATTTGATAATTTTGAATTTCAAGCAAGTCGTCTAATTACCCATTAAGACGAAACAAAAGATGGAAGTTGACCAATTACATTTGATGGGGATATTTAAATATTAAAAATTATTCATAAGGCTGAAGAGAAGTTATTATAGTCTAGAACTTAAGAGAGAGTTTTTATATTAACCCTGACTGTCTTGCAAATTAATAAAATCGATAGAGGGGAATATGCTAAAAAAATAAAAAGGTAATTAACAAAATTACGAAAAGTAAAATTTTTTATTGTATTGTACTAAAAATGAATACAAAATTTTAATAATTTTTAACATAAACTTTTTATCTATATTAAATAAAGTACGGGATCATTGAATTCGAAATTGGATTTTAAATATTTTTATAATAATTTAATAAAAAGAGAAACTATTTTTTCCCCAAAAAAAATTTATTCCGTTGTTTTATAGTCTTTTAAAAAATTTTATCCTGTATTTATTTTATTAACTCCAAAAAAAAAATTGATTATATAAAAATATTTTTTTATTCATTTTTAAATAAAATTTTTTCGGGGTTTTCATTTGAAATGAAAGACTTGATAAATTACTAAATGTGATTCAAACAAAAAAGAAAGAGGATCAAAATAAAAAAAATTTTTTTTTAATAACTTCGGTCGTCAATAAAAAACGTAGCTCAAAACTTATCACATGAAAATTTAGGAATGAAGCTTTACATAATAAATAAGTTACATTTTGGTTTGAATATGGTTTATTTATGTTAAATACAACTTTTCGGCCACTCATTTCCGAAATCTCAGTTCTACATCGAAAAATTTACAATCTGAAGTAAGACGAGAAGATGGCCACATGTTTCACATATTTCTTGCTGCATTCCGTTGTAGATTTCTAGATATAAGACTGTTATTTGTATCTGAATTGTACCCGAAGAAGGTCAGAGAATGATAACTGAAACGTTTTATTTAATACAAATAAACCACAGTTAAACCAAAAATATAATATATTTATTAATTGCATGAAAATGATTTTATTTTTAATCACTTTTGACGTCTATTCTATTCATAACTGAAAATTCTTTTAATAAAAGATTTTTCTATCTTAATGAATTTTTTTTTTTTTATAATTTTCAAAATTTGTCCACTAAGTTCAATCAAACTTCATCTGTTATTTTTAAATTTTAACAAAAAATATCAATATCTCCATGACCAAATTGGTTACTATTATCATTTGGAATAATTCTTAGTTAAAATTTTTTTCCATTTTTGAATTGTTAAGCCTCTCCCAACCTGTTATTAGAAAAAACAATATTTTATTAATATTGCTTTTTTAGAGAATAATCATCTATGTCTAGTGTCTTCGTGAACATTCATGAAGAGCTACTCTCTTCTAAAAATTGAGGCATCTAGGAGGTTCTCCTTACCCCTCCATATAAACTATAGAAGGTATATTTAATGACATAACAATTGGTCTGTCTTGATCAAGGAAGGAATAGTGTCTCGTTGTCTCCATCCAAACCTCTCTTTTCAATTCACTTAGAATGAAAATTAAAAATATTAAAATTAAAATCTTAATAAAAAACCAATCAAATTTTTTGAAGGCGAACAAATTTCAAATCATGAATTAAAAAATATTTTTCTTTAAGATAATTTTAAAGAAGGAATGAATGTCTTACTATTTGACTGACATTTTATTTATATTTTTTTCTTTTTTTCATATTTATAAAATCAATCATTGGCGATATCTCCCCGCAACAGGGGCACTGACTTATCAATAATTTTTCACTTTTAAGTGAGGCGTCTTTGCGTACTCATCCCTAATAATATAATAATATTGCATGTGATGGGTGCAAACCTCATTTGCGCCAATATATATTATCATTTTTTTCTTGAGAAATTTTTATAAAAATTTATTTTTTATAAAATATTGATATTTTTTAATAATTATTATATAAGGCCGGATTCACAACTAATATTTTAACAAATAATTTTAATGCCTAATATATAAAACATTGTTTAGATGGAAATAGATTCTCTGGCGGTAACAGTAAACCTTCCTGACAGGCATGTTTTCTAATGGCGCCATTATATCTTTTACAATCTGAACACTGCTTTATACATTATGCATTAAATCATGAGCATGAACCCCGCCAAAGACTTAGTTTTAAGATGAAAATGTTTTTTACTAATATTTAATATTTATAAATTTTATATTGTTATATTTAATAAATAAAAAAAACTAATTCTGCATCAACAAATTTCTTAGCTCCCCAATTAACAAAAAGAAAATGAAATATTTTATTTTTTTTTTTAATCTTACTGCATTCAGATTCCGTTCTTATTTAAATTAATTGGTAGCCAATATAATTTAAAGAAATTTTTGTTGCGGGAAGGGAACCCCGCTGGCCTTTGGTACTAAATCTCCAACACTGCACCAAAGGACAGAACTAAGAATGAAATATACAATAAATTGTATAAATACAGGTCTTGTGAGTGCACATTTTATTCAAAAGTACACGAAAATATCGGCCTCGACGATTCCATCCATCCTCCAAACGACCAGGGCCGGTCCGGTATTACCTCAAATTTACGTGCAAATCTTATTACTGCCTAAAATTTAGACTGATAAGATATGGACCTTCACCAGTTGATACTGTCTTATAATGTTCGCCATCCGAAAGAATTAGTTTTTAACATATATTCTTTCTTTTTTATATCAGTATTTATTACCTTAAATTTATATTGATAAAAATAAATACTTCAATACATTTTGTTGAAAAAGAATGGCTAATTAGGGGGAGCCCACTGAAGGAGAGTTGTTAATAACCTCCTTAATATCGGTAATTATCACCTTCAAAATACATTTTACTCCAACCAAAAAATTGCTTTTTTAATATTTGGCGTTTCTCGCCCTCATACTTTATTACAATTACAAATATAAACAAAAAATTAATGATTTCTTTAAATCAATATTGGCTCAAAAGGCTTTTTTTTTAAGAAATAATTTCTTTCTTTTTAATGGAATTCCCTCTCTCCAGGCTCACTCTCAAATCTAGGTATGAAAACAATTGCATTCGAACCGTTTAATGATTCGAAACAAAATTTTATATATATATATAAATTTCATTAATAAAATGAACAAACTACACAATAATCAAACAAATGTTTTTTTTTTTTTTTTTTTTTTTTGTTTTACGCCATTTTGAAGAGACACATTTATTTATTGAGAAAATTAAGTATCGCTAGCTTCCGAGGACCGTACAACACTTGAGTTCCTCCTGGCCACTTATCCGATCTTTAGCCTTGTTTATCAATAGAAATTTTGAGTTTTTCCTCTTCGCCTAAGCCAGGACTCAGTAAGGGAGTAGTTTGCTAAAAACAAATATATCTTTTCGATTCAAGATAGCCTGAATCCAAAAAGAATGAAAGTGAATAATATATGTTGTCAAATTGTTATAGTTTTTTTTTTTTTTTTATTATATTTCAGGCCCTCTTTTAAACTAGAGATTTCAAACTTGGCAGGAATATTTCCCTCAATTGTAAATTTAAATGGCCAGTTTTGGAGATAAAAATATTTTGACATTTCTATACTAAACGTTCACAAGTTATTGTTTAGATTCTTACAGAATAAAAATTTTTATATCAGACTATTATCATCTCAAATTTCAATACATATTGCCAACCAAATTTGAGAATTTTAATGGGATATAGGAAGGTATCGTATCATTGTTTACAACTATTTTTAAAGGTTTAATAAAATCATTTGTAGTATATTGTGCTTATTCAGTTCATAAATAAAAAATTAAGGTCGCTCACCATAATATTTGTTTGTCAAAAAAGGATAGCAACTAGATTTTTTATTATAGGCGTATAGGCCCACCTACCAGGATCCCCGTTTATTACCCGAAGTGGTTTCGTGAACGGAAACACCTCAAACCCAGCCGTAGCCATCTATCGGCACCCCATGCAGTTACTTTATTTCATAAATCTCGAAGAGTGCATCATTGAGAGGGACATCCCTTCCATTGGACGGGGTGTCACAGCAACTCTTCTCGTAGAGTTGCCTGAGGTCTCTATTGAGGTGGGATTCAATGTTCCAATCCAGGGCATACTTGAGGATTTGTATACATTAAATAGTTTTATTTAATGAAAAGATCCCTCCTGCCCGGGATGCGAACACCATGGGGGGAACGGCAACATCCTACTGATACCTACACAGCCCTCAGGAACTTAATAGATTTTCAGATAATTCCTTCAAATAATTAGAGCGAGAATTAAATTAGAGAATAAATTACATAATCACAAAAATAAATCTAAAAAGTAAAATTAATTTATAGTATACATGATAGATCAACATCTAGCAGAGAATATATTGGTCGACCGGGAAATTTAAAAAAAAAAAGATGTATCCTATAAATGTAATTAAAAGATTGTTTTTAATTTTTAAATTACGCGTCATTTTAACACTTGATAAAAATATTCTAAATAGAATAGCATATAATATTTAAAAACGAATCAAAATTTTAAATTTCGTAAATAATTTTATCATTTACCAAACTAGTTATAAAAGGAAGGCACTCACTCATTATTTTAAATACATTGTTGTTGATATTTAAATTTTTTATTCTAATGAAATTTTACAAAATGTTTATTTATTTTCTTAAATATAATTTACAAATAAGGTGAAAAAATTATAAAAGAAGGTTCCATGGTGGAGAGGCTAGTGGGCTATTATTATCAAAAATGCCTAAATCTCTTCAGATATCTTACTTAACACATAAAAAAAAATTTGGAAAATGAACTAGAAAAAGAAAAATTATAGTAAATGAGTGCAAGATATTTGTTTTGACTGGACATATTTGGTGGTACCAAATTAGAATTTATTAAGTTTATTCTCTAATAAGGGATTTTGAGGAAGGGACATTAGTTAATAATATTCTGCGTTTATCAACAGTATTAATTATGAGTAACTAGAGGCCTCACAGCTCGTAAAAACTAATACATTATTTATTACTGTTAACAAAAAAGAACTGAAATGAGTGGTACACTTTTTAGGGGACCCCTCGCAATTACGACATTGTAAATCTACCTCTGGAGATTGATGCAAAAATAGGTCCACTTTAAATAGAACTTTCACTATATTCTATTTCTACTTTTCCTGATTGTTATATATCAATTTAATATTTATCTCTAACGTTTTTTTTTTTACTTTAAATTTGGGCTATAAATAATGAATCTATCAAAGAATTTGGCATAATTCAACTGCACGATTTCAAACTTGGACACCATGCCACAAAAGCAACTCACAATATCACTGAACCATGGAGCACTGAATATGTTTCTGTTGGTTATCTAAATTGTGTATTCGGAAATGTTTTTGTATAAATTGTTTACTACAAATATCACAATACAATAAGGTTTTTCATCAGATGGTTCAAAAATTTCGTGTTAGTGAAATGAGCCTGGAAGGTATGGAGGATCACGTATTTATCGAAGCTGATCCATGCAAAACTAAACTAGAATTTATATAAAAACTGAGTTGATCAAAAATCTTGTGCAAGCTTGGGGACTTGCTAGATCAGCTTTATCTTCTCATTTCACTGACTCGAAATTTTTGAATCATCTGGGTACTGTACAAATATAAACATATTCAAAGCCCTATGTTTCAGTTTTTTTGCGAATTGCCTTTGCAGTGTTTGTTGGCAGAAGACTTAAAAATTCTTCTTTCACCCTAAAATTGTTTTAGCTTATGCATCTGCGAGGAGTCGACTTCGTTTCTCAATTTACAATTTCACAAATTTATTATAGAATAAATAATGGTTTAAAAATAAAAAGGAAAATCGATTGAAGGTTTAAAATTTAAAGCAAAATCAAATATAATTATGATGAAATAATTTATTTCAACATTTTTTTTAATATAATTTTGAATATATGACAATATTGGAGACATGTCAATTATCAATGTATTCACGGATATAAAGGGGTCATGACACACTCATTTATTTAAAAAAATATTCTTCCTTCGATATTATAGATTATCTAAATTGTGAATTCGGAGATGGTTTTTCATATGATGTTTTTGTATAAATTGTTTACTACAAATATTACATTGATAAGGTTTTTCACCAGTATGGGTAATAAGATGTCTTTGGAGATGAATTTTTAAATGAAATTCTTTCATACAAACGTCACATTTAAAAGATCTCTCATTAAAATGAAAACGATAATGAGTTTTGAGATGTGATCCTTGTGTGAATTCTTTGTAACAAATTTCACATTTGAAAGGTTTTTCACCAGTATGAGTACGAAAATGTCTAACGAGATCAGATTTTCTTTTAAATTTTTTAAAACAAATATCACATTGAAAATTTTTCTCATTTTTATCTAAAGGATTTGAGATTGTCTTATTCCTTGTTTGATTTTTTTTATTTGGAGTTTGATCTTTGTTGAATTCTTTTTCTTCAAATTTCCTTTTCTTTCTTCTTTCTAAAAAAAGAAAAAAAAATGTTTATTATAGTAATGGATTGTTCTCGAGCAACAGAATGAAAAGAAATTTAACGTGGTTACGCCAAAATTTAGCTCTAACTCAGAATGATCCTAGCATCACCTCACATTACAAGGTTAAGAAAAAATGCCATGGAAAAGGATCTAAAGAAAGAATTAAGTGGTTTAGTCCACAAGCTAGGAAAGATACAAAAAACAAATTCAACCAGCTCTGTAGGAGAGTAACCAGGATCCAGGCACAATTTTGAGTGGAGTGATGATGCTAGAAAATTTCGTTTCTTTTCTTTGAAATTTATTTAACCTTTTTATTATGGTTTTTGGGAAATTGAACAACTATTTCGCTTGGGTTTGTGACAATTATGTTGAATTTCCTACTCCTCCCCATGGATCCGCCCTAGGCGACCAGGGGACTTGATTCGACCTCCATTAGGATAATAAAATGTGTCTAATAAAATAGTGAAGGTGTAAATCAACAGAATAGAGTATATATATTATTTTGGACACTAACGTAGGGTAACGTAGTTAATTAAGAGCCTCCGTAAGAGTGATGATGGGCATAAAGGGATAAATGCAGGGCCGTATTTTTTTGTCTTTTCTTTACCGTATATGTATATGTATATGTTATCAATATCAGCCGATTTGTCCAGTTAGAACTAATTTTCTTTTATTTCTCACAGAAATAGTCAAATATAAAATAGAAATAGCCGATAGTAAAGCTCCAGGACAGTGGCCCTAAGAAAACAAGAGCGGTGAACCTCCCTTCTACTATCTTCTCTAATACTTTCAATTTCCCATCTTTCAAATGCAACCTTAACCTTTTAAAGTCCCTACTTCTCTTACTCCTGTTCTTCCTGGGTGCATGTGACTGCTGGTCATTACCGTTGGACCTTATGTTTCCATATCCAAAAAAAAAATCCTGGGGTACCCCATTCGAACATTGGTCCTTAATGAAAGTTAGACCCCCAACTTAAACGACATCTTGTAGGTAGTTGTCGATTTTTCTCTTACAATCGTAAAGTGCTGTTAAAAACCAGTGTTTTTTTTTTTAAATTAAAAAATAACTATTTATTTAATCACAATAAAATTGTTTACACTTATAAATATTAAATAACAATACAAAGTGAAGCTTAAAATAAAGTCCTATTTTAAAAAATTGTCAAGGAGTTGCTTTTAAAGTCTCACCAATTGTTATTTAATATTATTTATAAGTATATAAAATTTCACTAATTAAATTAAAAAAAACACCGATTTTATACTTATAGTTTCAGAAGGGGTTTGAAGCGGCATAT
>JAAAKE020088300.1:9885-21456 GCA_010014785.2 Anisolabis maritima | reverse complement strand
TAATTTGATCGTGGGCTTCAAACTAGACCCGACCCCCCCCCCCCCCCGACTTCCGGGCTAACGACTTTAGGCTTTGGGAGAGGAGAACCAGGCGTCGAATTTATTTTAATGCACTTATTGCATTTCCAATGCTTCGACTGTACCCTCATGAAGTTTAAGTCCTCTTGAGTTAACTGGGCACATTTTAAATGGACTATCTGTGAACAGAGGGCACTGTTCCTCTCGCCCATATGGAAGCAGTTTGTCATTTCTGATAATATTAGATGTTAAAAATATAAAAATAAGTTATCTTCTCAGTCGAGTTGGTTAAACATATATTTGTTATTTTAATACAAAAATCTTCAAAAGGGCGGTGCTCATCGAATGCAGGATAGAAAATTGTAGAACATAGGTGTAGTTCGTAACAATCCGCGCAATACAGCAAAAATCCGGTGAAAAAGGCTTGAAAATATCGCCAAAACAAGGACAAAATCAGGAGCACATGTAAAGCACGTCCACACACAAGCACAAGCGAGGAGAGAGAGAGAGAGGGATAAATAAATAACTTCTCAATCTTATAAAAATAATCAGATCTCAGTGGAAAATTACTTGCAAGCGAGGAATTTAATGCTTAGAAAAAGATAAACCACTAAAAGTAATTAATTCATCGAAAGGCTATACAATATAAAAACTCCTAGCGAATTTTGGAACTAGGGATATTCAAAATTTCCAAAACATCCAAGTCGAAAGGACAACATCGATATAAGTAAAACATGAAATCTAATATATCACTATTTTTAAACATTGATGGTTTTTCATTAATCTCAACGGTGTTTATTTTTTCCCTAAAAACTTAGATATCACCGATTGATTAATTAGTTAACAGAGTATTTATACTGCATCTCTTTATAATTATAGAAACTCAATTTAACATTTTGGGAAAGAGTGTCATATTTTCACTTTCTGGGCACAATGAAAATTGATTTTTGTTCACGAGTGAGTGTTATGCTAAAACATTTTCGAAAATTTTTTGAAAGAAGGATGTCACATTTTAGATTTTGCCAGTAATAAAGAGTCTTGAAGAGCTAATAATACATTATTTTTATAAGGTCCATGACCCAAATAAGGCCCATCTGCCACTTTATCATATATAAATCCACCATTTCAGTAGTTAAGCCATGTCATTTATTACATACTAGTATCCTTTGAAATAATAGATTCTCATATCTACTTGAAATTTCTCTTGTGAGGACATTTCATGCTAAGAGTTGTCTATTTCACAGCTAATGTATAGTGTAAGGAGTGAGATTTTAATTCTTTTTTGTTCCATTTATATTTATTTTTAATATTCACTTACAGGAACGTATCCTTGGAGGGTGACTCTTAGGTCCCCCCATCCCCCTCCCCGAAATTTATACCATTTATGGAGGATTTTATGCAAAAAATTGAACTGGGACACACCTACCCCGCCTAAAATTTTTTCTAGGAACGTGCCTTTTCGTTAATATTGTTAATTACACTTTATTCTATTTCTTAACTCACTATTTTATAATCAATGACTGTGATTCAGATATAGAAGTGATAAACGGATGGAAAGATTCCAGTTAAGTTGCAAAAGTTTGTGTCGGGTGACCAAAGATGCGTGTAGTTGAGCCTTGTCTTAATGGAACGTAATGCCTACTGGCAAATTCAGGCACTTAAATTCACTTGGTTGTGTAGGGTTTATCTCTGAATTAATGGTCTGGTTTTCATCTAACAGTTCATAATAAACGATATTCTTCCAGTCGCAGCAAATACATAAGATATCTTTTTTTTTTTTTTTTTTTTTTGGTGGATATGGAAGCATGGGCTCCAACGGACCTATAATGGCCAGTGGTAACATGCAACCAGAGGTTAGACAGGAGTAAGAGAGAGTGGGTACTTTAAAAGGTGCTTTTTGAAGTTGGATTTGAAAGATTGCAGATTGTAAATTTTAGGGAAGATAGTTACAGGTTGTTCACGAGAGGTCATGGGGATAAAGGAAGACTGGACTAGTTCTTCTAGACGCGAATTTAACGACATCTGAGTGTTGGGATGATGATTCCCATGTATTGCGGACAAATGTCGCTTTTGGAGGAATGATGGATTTTAATTCGGCAGTACATCGACCACGGTAATTCCTGTAAAAAAGTGTCAATGCAGAGACACTTCTATTGTGGTCGAGTAGCTGCAAGGAGTCACTAAGAGACTCGTCTCCGATCAGTCTCACCTTACACCTTTAAATCTCTTAAAGGGAAGAGAGAGAGCAAGCTGAGAAGCCCCTCTCCATAGGTGGGACCCATACTCAAGACACGGACGAATCTGAGCCTTGTATAGGGTTAGAAGTTGGTGTGAAGAGAAATAATGCTGGAATCTGAAGAGGAAATCAAGTTTCCAAGCAACAGATTTGGTGACCGCAGAAATATGGTTATCCCAGGTAAGATGCGAAGAAATCAACACACCCAGAACAGAAAAAGAGTCTCTGAACTCGAGATTATTATGGCTGTGAGTGACGGTTGGAGTTGACGAATCTTTCAGTCTGGAAATAAGGCAACATTGTGTTTTCTTGGATTTAAAATTGACGTGGTTACGGGATCCCCATTTCTCCAAGGTGCCGAGGTCATCATTAATAGAAAACACCTGGCGTTTGAGTTTAGAGGAAATTCCCACCTATCTAATTGAGTGCAGAGTACTATCGCCCACAAAACAATGAATGGGATTGGAGGTCACTGTCTTGAAGTCAGTGATGTACATAAGAAATGGGATGGGAGAAAAGGCCAAACCTTGGGGGACTCCTGCATGAGGAACAGAAGTAACTCCGTCGACAACAACTGAGATCTTTCGATCATTTAGGAAGTTTCTGATCCACAAACAGATATCCGAAGAGAGGTAAAAGGTTGGGAGTTTTGAATATAGGTTTCTATGCCATACCTTGTCAAAAGCCTTCGAGATGTCAAGTGCAATGGTTTCACCTTTTTCCTCCGATGCTTTATTCCAGAAGTAACATAGTCTAAAGACTCCAGTAGAGCAATTTTTCCTGAATTATCTATCATTTAGAAGAAGTTGTTACATATATATAAGATGTATTGTTAAAATGTGTAAACAATCACAAATTTTTTAAATTTATTTTGTGAAAATGATAACATGAACAAGTCTCAATTAATTTTTTCGTTTATTTATAATTTTAATCTATTTTAATCCGATCTCTGGCTTTCTAAATTTAAATGAAATGTTGAAAAATTGTCTTTTGGTTAAAATTTATAAAAAAAAATCTTTCAAATGCACTAGTAAAATCATTAAATTATAAGATTATTTTTATATACACTAATAAAGATCAAAATATAGAGCCACGAGTAAAACAACATATACAAAAAATTGAGATGTTAATTGTCCCGCAAAATAATTTTCTTTTTTTATTTTAAAAAATAGGTTATCCAACACCATCATCATTAGCACACTGTTGGGCCAGATCTTGCATCAATGTATCATAGGGACCTTTCAATCCATCACAATATATGTGTAAATTAAGCGCACGGCCACCAAAATATTTAATATAACATTTTTCAGGAAACAATCTCATACTATGATTGGGCTCAAATAACAAGATTTCTACCTTATCACAATTAAAAGCATGTCCCTGATCAATGCTGTGGATGTTTTACCTTTTCTAACACTATAACCGTGTTCGTAAGCTTTTAGAGAGATCTTTGTGCCCGACATTTACGGAACCTGGTGGGGGGCAATCCCTACATTTACATAAATGTACAACACTATGTCTAACTGTGACTGGTATTTTGTCTTTATTGTTGTATGTGTGACTAAGGTTATTCTGGCATCTAGGCGCCATTATTATATTGTGTCCTTTGAAGACCTTTTCCATTTTTTCTGTAACCGCCGGAATGTATGGTATCGAAAAATAGGTGCAATTTCATTGTTGTCTGGGATAAGACACTGAGACGGTTTTAGTAGATTAGTGTCAATATTTTAAATTTGTCCAAATTTGTTGCCCTGAATTTTTCATCTGCCAAATTGAAAATTCACCCCAAGAAGTAGTGTAACGTGTTGAACTATTTATATGTGTTAATATATATATATATATATTGTCTCCATTTAAAAAAATTTCTTCCTGTTCCAAATGATTGTAAATATGACTTATTTTTGTAAACTTAGCTATTATTAAATCAATCAACAAGCTATTCATTCCTCGTAGGGCTGAGAAAAAAATTTATTCAACATTTTGCTAGACAAGTGGTTACGTTGCTGTGAAACAAACCACCTGCTCAGTTTTGGAAAAAATTATTTCCGAAGGATCTTAAGTTGCAACAATATCAATGGCCAAGTTTGGATAGGCTACTGCTAATTTCGGCTATAATTCTAAAATATTGTTCTAAAGTCTTGCCATTGGAATTGCTAGACACTAGGGATTCACAAAAAATATGTGTTGACATCGAATGATACATAGAATAGGCAACATTAAGGAACTATATTTGTTTATTTTTTCGGAAAAATATCTATTAAAAAATACAGTATTACTCATAATTTAGAAAAAGGGCATTTCTTTAATAAATTAATGATATGAATTTAAATTACTTAATGTTGGTAAAAATAATTTTCACTATGAAAATAAAATATTTAAAAATAAAAGAAAATATTTTTCAATTCATATTTTTATTTTGTTGTATTGAAATAAAAACATTATATTATATCTAATTAATTAATTAATATTTCAAAAGAACAATTTTTTGCAAGAAAAAAAAACGATCCAAATTAAAAAAAATAAATAAATAAAACTTTGGAGCTCTCTGGATAAAATATGGAAAAAAATAATATTTATGAAATATTGCAAAAATTTATAAATACATCCCAAATAATCAAAATAAAATTAACCCACAAAACAAATTTTTAAATAAACTCCCTTTAAACTTGAGATGAAAACGCTAAGGTATTTTATTTAATCTCAGATCAAAAGTCCACGAGTGGGCACCGGAGAATAGTCTGATCAAATTTTACAATTAGAGGCGAAATTTTTTTTATAATCATAATATGCAGCTTAATAAAATACGGACGGATACGGGTGAGCTTGGAAAATGGTTAAAAATTACGAACAATACAAGGACGATTACTTAAAATAAATAAGGGCAGAAACAGCAAAATATTTCTCTCAATCCAGGATTTTAGGTCATTGTAATCCATTCCTTATGTTATGTAATAGAAAAAGAAAAAGCTTTTATTTAAAATGAACTACAAAGAGGAAATAACTTTTTAAATACAATTTTTGAATATTTATGACAAAAAACAAAAGTGTGTGCGCACATTGATATTTTATTAAATTTACCATTAATTAATTTTTAATTTTCAATGAGCGCCCACGCTTTTATTTTTTGATATAATTATTCTACAATTTTATGTAACAAAAAGATTTTTCATTTTAAATAAGCGATTTTTTTATTTTATACTTTTTACTTTTAATTATTATATATTTCTATCTTTGGTTGGGCACTAGAGGCGCTGAATAGTAAATTATTATTTTTTAAACTTATGAAATGTTTTTTTTTTTTTTTCTTTTTCTAAAAGAAAAAAATTTTTTTCAAACAAGTTGTTCAAAATGATGAATAGAACAATTGTATATGGGCATTATTTCACTAAAGTTAATAGCTATAGAGATATTTTGATTTTTCAGGTTTGAACTTCAAACTTTAGGTCTATGATACCTAGAGTGTAGTAAAGCAAAAATAAGATTTTAGAAGATGCTCCTTCGTTGACCTTAGATTTGAATGATTGGAGATCATAAGTTTTGGAACAAATAGTGGCAGGAAGAGTAGGAAGTCATGGGAACAAAGCAAAACGGGAATCGTCTAATTCTGAAAATTTCAGAGGATATCAGTCCATTTTGATTTATTTTTAGCCTTTAAACGCTCAGTGAAGTCTTTCACTTTTGCAGTTTTTTTTTTTATGAATAATAAGTTTAGGATGATAAGGGCTAGTATATTGTAGAGTAATACCAAAATCATTTACTAGATATTTGAAGAGTTTAGTTTTGATTTGTTGATCTTACTGTTATCGGGTGGGGAAATTTCCTACTTAACTGCGAATACCCCCTTTACTTGAGTACAAGGTCGTAGATATAAATTGCGTGTGTGGTACCATCATCTGGCAAATGAGAACTCTAAAATGAAGTGGTATCTAAATCCATGGATCTATGTTTCTGATATTTATGTTACTCTTATAGGGATGTTGTTATACGTGGTAAGTATATTGTTATCATTATAGAAATTATTCAGACTGCATCCTTCAATAACAACTATTTCTCATCTATCCTCATCCAGTATATCAATTTTGAAATTAGAAAATCCATACAATTAAGGTACTCTTCAAATAAGCCCAATTGAATCCAAAAACTAATCAGTAGAATAAATGTAGAGAAATGTAGGAATAATGTTTCTTTGGGTTTATAATACTGGATTGGAGGTTAAAATGCATTCAAGTAACTACTCAAAAAAGTCCAATTGAGCACAAAAATTAATCAACAAGAGCGTCATAATGAATCTAGATAACAAGTTTCATTGAAATTGTTGCATAATTTTGGGCCATATAACGGTTGCAGACATTGTGGAATCATGTTTTTTTTTTTTTTTTGACTCAAGGGTTGTCAAAATGTAAACATTCATTGAAAACATCAAATCCAAAATGTATGATACCAATACTTATGACCATCCCCGAGAGAGAAGAGGGCGCGAGGCAAGATATTAATTCGATGAATTATAAATATGTTTTCTTATACAAATTATTTTGTTCGCAGGATGTAATCTTGATAAAAGAAGGAGGTTCGCTTGGATTCAGTATTATTGGTGGAACAGATCATTATTGCACACCTTTCGGGATCCTTGAACCAGGAATTTTCATTTCACATGTATGCATTAATATACTCCAAGATCTATTATTATCAACTTATTAAACTTTTTTATTTTTACAGATGGTTTCTGATGGAATTGCAGCAAAATCTGGTAAATTACGAATGGGAGATAGAATTCTAAAAGTGAATGATGAAGATGTAACAAAATTGAAACATAAAGAAACCGTTATCAAATTACTAAAACCGGGTGATCAACTTAAATTAACTGTTCAACACGATCCTCTACCGGAAGGCTTCCAGGTATTTTATATTTCATTTATTTTTACTTTTATACAGGTTGAAGTCGCTCGATTTTAGTACTCATAATAAGGATTATTTTTTCTAAAAAAAAAAAATCGCTCTCACGATCTTGATTAAAATTCATATATCAATTATTTACTAAAGGATCTTTGAAAAATCAGAGAGGCCATTTTTGCGAAACTTATTTTTTTAGACTCAGGGTACCTCAAAACGTGTATTTCCGTTGAAATCTTGACATGTATTTTTTTGCGATCGCAATACTTTCTCACTATATATTACATGTATATAGGTAAGAGAAAGTAAAAAAATAAATATATTAGCAGGAGTGGGCAACTTTTTTTAAATAAAAGGCCATATTCATTTGCGGAAATAGTGGAAAGGTCACACCTATCTTTCGTACACTCATGTACTTTTTGGATCAGGCTCGCCTTCGGTCCGTACGTCTCTCCTTAGACATGTGACTCACCTGTTTTTCACTCGTTTCAGATATTTTTTGATTTAAGTGTTTAATGTTTTCACTTAATTATATCTCGGGGAAGACTCATTTCAAATTTTGTTAAATTCTAAAAGTGACCAGTTGGGAGTGTTCGTCGCCAAAACATTTGCTAAGCTTAGCTATGCATATTTTTAATAATTTTTCTATAATTATTCCAAAAACTTTTTTGTGGTTTTCTATTTTTTATAGCATCTTTGTAGCGGGACGGGCAGGATGCCAGGTCCCGTACACTGATTTATATATACAGTTACCCAAGGTTATTATAACAATATACAAACATAAAAGTATACGAACAAAAAAGATTAGGTATTGATATATATATATTTACAATCTGTTCTAGGAAATTTAAACGCGTTCAATGAATCATTTACAACAAAAAATAATTGTTAGGACTATAGTCTATATTAGTTTATATATATATGTATGTACAAAATTTAATTATAATTATCAATTTGTAATTAATAAAACAATATCCTTAAAGTTAAAGGAACTTAAGTATATACAAATATTTACAAGTGTAAGCAAGCAATTTCATACATGAAATTGCTTATTTGTATGAGGATAATTGTCCGTGCAATACAAAACTTGGTTTATTAAAATTTAATTTTAAAGAGATAAGATAAGTATTAAAAAAAAATATTTTTAATATGGATAAAGAAGGTCCTAGTAGAATACTCTCGAGTGGATTTCTCGGAAACCAAGGTGGGATGGCTTCGACTCTTTATCCAGGCTCACTACATAAATGTTCGGGCGCCTTGAGTAACGGGAAGTTAGGGGTGTACCCGAAACTAAAATATTAGTTATTTAGTTAAACTAATTTTCTGTAATGGAGTAGAATAGAGAATAATCCAACTCACCGATAAGGCACTTGCTCCGAAACTGAAGAAATGGAAATTTCAATCCAACGATATATATATATTAATATATAATAATATATTTAAAAAAAATACAATAAAATATAATGAATAATATTTCAATAAGAGAAACGATACTGTAGGTAAGGTAAGAAAGAGTTCTCCCTGCTTTCTTTCCTTTTTTTCTCTTTCTCAAATTTTCTTCTTCAAAAGGAAAGAAAGGGGGGGGGGAAAGAGGGAGTTGACTCGTAAGATTGCTCCTAGGTGTCACTACTCCCAGTAAGGGACTCGCGGCGTGAAAACTACCTTACATCTTCACTATTTAAAGATAAATTTCAAAGCTCCAGCTCGACGCGAAATTACTTAAATTAACGTGACGAATAGACGGTCTGACGGACATTTCGCTATTAATATAGATATATAGATAATTTGAAGTTCAAATCTGAAAAATCAAAATATCTCTTTAACTATTTATTAACTTTAATGTAATATATGTGTTGTATTTGGAATTTAATAAAGCGTTTCTCTCTCTCATATAGTCCCTTTTTCTAATATTATTGAAAAATCAGAAGTATCCTAAGTGAGTAATCCCCCCTGCCCCCCATACGTCCCAAGCCAACCGGCACCTCGAAGGTATCATATCAATATGTTTAAAAATTAAAATACTCTAAGTTTCTTTAAACATTCATAATTTTTCTTAAAAATAATAAATGAATAGCAATTAAGAGAGCCATTTTTTGAGCTTTTCCTTCCCCGGTGAGGTTAGCCACTGAAACATGGATTGAAAGAACACCTCCTAAATTCCCAAATAGGACTGATAGTTATTAAAAGAAATTCCTTTGATTCTTGGTTTTTCAGAAGGGGTGAATTGATCCTTAACCCCCCTCCTGCAAAATAAGAGCGTAATTTTGCCTCACCGACTTAGTAATTAAAACATTTTAATAAATTCATACATTTTCAAACTGTTAAATGATTTTTATATTGTATATCTTTTACATTTATAAAAGATATACAATTTAAAAAAAGCCTAGTATTAAATTTAAATCCCTCACAAATGTCAAAAAATAAATGTACGTTTACAAATTTATTAAAATATTTGTCCACAATTTTCTTTCATATTTAAAACATTATTAATAAAATTATTTTATAAACGTATATGAATATATATAATAAAGAAATTGCTTAAAATTACTTTTAATCTTAAAAATCTCAAAAACTTTTATATTTAGATAGATATAACTAGTTTATTCATTTCTTTCCAGGAGCTTAAAATTGTAAAAGATGAAGGAGAAAAATTAGGAATGCATATAAAAGGAGGCCTTCGGGGTCATCGGGGAAACCCCTTGGATAAAAACGATGAAGGTGTCTTCATTTCTAAAATAAATTCAGGTGGTGCTGCAAGAAGAGATGGTCGTCTCAAGGTATATTACAACTATATATCTAACTTCCTAAACATGTTTATATATTATTGATATCACCGATCAACAATGAAAATGTTTCTAATTCCTTTTTTTTTGTTATGAACTCTCATCCTTCTTCCTTATTTACTTTGACCAGCTTTTTAGTCTCGAAATAGATGTATTTGATAATATTCAGCATTCTACCGTTCACTTCGATCTCTTGTATCTTTTAAATTAAAATTTTTCTCTTATCGAAAGAGGCTTTAAAATATATAAAGAAAGCGAAGGGTTTTCCTATTAGAGTTATTAATATACAAATATTGGCCATAATTCCAGTTTTACAGAATCCCTCTTGTCTCTTTAATAGCTTATTATCCATTTCTAGCTAGCTGTTTAGCCTTTTAGACAAAATACTTACCAATATTTTATATAGAATATTTAAAATAGTTACTTGTCTATAATTTTTTGTTTCCTCTCTGCTGCCATTTTTATATAAAGGAAATATGCCTTTTTTCCGTTCTTCGTTTTTTTTTTCTTACCTTCGATCCATATCCATCTTCCCAAACAATTCCTTCTTTTCCTGATCTCCTGCTCTTCACATCTCTTGTATAAGTCCATTAGCATAATGACAGTAATTATTTTCTTTCCTGGTTTGTAATTATATCTTTTTCTAGTTAATCTGTGGAGCCCATCTTTGCGTTAAAATCCCCCGCCAGAATCAGGTAAATGATCGGATTAAGGTCTGGATTCTATTATAAAATCTGTGATCAAATCTGTTTTTCCTCCAGTGATGCAGGGTGCCCCAAAAGTTCCCGAACTTTCAAAATAAACAATTTAACACTAAACTTTATTTAACAAAAAATAATAAAATTATAATAACATCAAAAAATATATAAAATTTTATTTAGATAGGATTGATATTTTCAAAAATTCCCCCATTTGAATTGATACAAAGACGACGAAGAAATTGGACTACTGTTTTTTCGTTCCATGCCTTCGCCGAATTGCGCTCAGGCTACTCAACCTACTTGTGAAGTTTTGCACAAGTCTTTGCCTCGAGAATCCCCCTAAAACCGTAATCCACTGGATCAAATCCGGCGAGTATGTGGCTATTCTAGACAAGAGATGAAGTCCTGAAAATGAGCTTTGGAAAAGTCCGTCTACGGCTTCTCCGGATGGTTTTGTTCGGCCCATGGAATTACTACGACCTCTAAATTATTGCTGACATAGTTGCCTTGGCGTTGATTGTCATACCATTTTCGACGAAAATCAGCTCAGTTTTGCTTTCAACCGGCTCTCCGGCCTAACCATTAGTCCGGCTGTCTTCTGAGTGCGTGAGACTATTCGCCCTCGTTTCACTTTAGAAGAGCTATAAGAAAGCACCTTGTTGTTTTAGATGTTATGTACCTGCTCAACACTGAAGAATTTTTCATTTGAAAAGAGCACTCTTCTTGAGCACTTATCTAATTGAGCCCGGGAACTTTTGGCGCATCCAGTAATATATTCTACAAATGAAGCTCCTCTTTGTCCTACCTAAGTGTAAAATCTTGAGTTTTCCGTTTTTTTCTTCCTCAAATTTTAACGCCTCATTTGGGCATAATGACAGTAATTATTTTCTTTCCTGGTTTGTAATTATATCTTTTTCTAGTTAATCTGTGGAGCCCATCTTTG